>LOJH01030031.1:2207-30757 GCA_001685095.1 Ellobius talpinus
CAAAAGCATTTGTTCAACTATGTTCATACCAGCATTATTTGTAATAGCCAGAACATGGAAACAACCTAGATGCCCCTCAACCCAAGAATGAATAAAGAAAATGTGACACATTTACACATTAGAATTGTACTCTGTGGTTAAAAAACAATGACATCTTAAATTTTACATGCAAATGGTGGAATTAGAAAACACTATCCTGAGTGAGGTAACCAAGGCCCAAAAAATGAATATGGCATGCACTCACTCATAAGTAGATACTAGCTCCAAACAAAGAACATGAAGCCTATAGTTCATGATCCTAGAGAAGCTAAGTAATAAGGTGAACCCAAAGAAAAACATATATAGACACACCTGGAAATTGGAAACAGACAAGATCTCCTGACAATATTGAGAGCATGGGAATGGGGAAGAGGGAAAAGGGGAAGAGGAAGGGAGAAGGTGAGGGGTGAGGAGAACTTGAGGGAATGTGATAGTTGAGAAGGAAGAAGGACAGAGATGAAATCCCAGGAATCCACAAGGCTTACTCCTGCTAAGGCCCTAAGCAATAGAGAGGGGGCCCGATTGATTTTCCCTGTAGTCAGACTAATGAATGTCTCAAATATCACCATAGAACTTTCATCCAGCAACTGATGGAAACAGAGAGAGAGAGACCCGCTTCGGAGCACTGGACTAAGCTACCAATGTCCAATTGAAGAGTGGAAGGAACAAGAATATGAGCAAAGAGGTCAAGATCATGATGGGCTCACCCACTGAAACAGTTTAACTGAACTACTAGGAGCTCACCAACTCCAGCCGGACTGGGAAGGAACAAGCATAGGAGCAATCTAGTCCCTCTGAATGTGGTTGACAGTTAAATTGCTCGGGGAGACTGAGGGGCCACTGGTAAAGGCACCAGAATTAATCCCTACTTCATGTAATGGCTCTTTTGGAACCTATTCTCTTTAGATGTATACCTTGCTCTGCCTTGATATACTAGGGAGGGCCTTGGACTATCCACTAAGCAATGTACCTTACCCTCTGAGGACTGGATGGGAGTGGGGTGGATGAGTTTGTGGAAGGAATGGCAGGAGGGAAGGGAGTGGGAACTTGGATTAATATTTTTTAAAAATCTAGTAAATTAAAAATAAAAAATGTGAATCAAGAAAAAAGACTATATGTTCCACATCGATAGCTGAGAGTAATATCAAAATAAATTCTATGACGATTCTATACAGTCTGTCTAATGATAAAATAATGTTTATTGGAAAGACCTTGCCACTTCTTGGATAACTGATGTGTGTCAAAAGAAGTAATGAAAGCACCTGAGCAGGTCACAGGTCTAGCCATAACAAGGTGTCAAATTTTAGGAGGAAGGAAAATTCTGTAAAAAGATGAAAAAATAACTACAAGGTTTAGGGACTGGATGGCAAACTACAAAGCTTTCTGTTGGTGCTAGGTAAAGAAAACATTCCCTGTGTTACTTCTCGTCTCTAAAATTGTAATCATCAGATTACCTGTTGTGTGTTTGTGAGTGTGTGCCTATGTATGTGTATGTGCAACATACTTGTGTGTGCATGTGTGTGTGTGTGTGTGAAGGTGTAAGAGTCATTCCCCTTTGGCAGTAGCATGTGCATCAAACTATTCCAGCACCACTTGTACAGACTAGCCTGTCTCAAAGAGTCTTTATCAAAAGTCAATAGATTGCACTATTGAATCTTCTTGGATCTCATTATTTAAATTATTATTATTAAAATGCCACATATCCATGCATTCCTGTACTCCATGAATTTCTCTTTCTATTCATTTTCCTATCCTACTAGCCTTGATAATGCAGTCATACAGTAGTTTTAGCAAGTAGGTAGTGCCAAGAAATTAAATTAAATGCAAAATTTAGTTAGATACTCTGAATTGTTTACTTTCTCATAAAAACTTTAGGATTCACCTATCAGTATGGAGAGAAAAACAGTATGTTTTTATTACATCTATCTATCTGTCTATCTATCTATCTATCTATCTATCCATTCATCCATCTATCAAACATTTGTTTATTTATTTATTTACTGTGTGCATGTATCTGTTTGTCTGTTCATATATGTGTGGTTTTACATATGTGTGCACAACACAGTATATCTTTGGTGGTCAATGGATTACTTGCTAGATTAGGTTCTCTCAACCATGTGGGTCCTGGGAATGGGCTCAGGTTTTTCAGCTTATTGGCAATCACCTTTACCATAGAGCCATCTTGCCACAAGAATTTTTTACAGACCACCAATTCATTGCAATGAACACTTATAAGTAAAGATGTACGGACTAAAGGGTTTACTGTGTGACTCATCATGTCACACTACAGCTTCCATGCCAAGACTGTTTGTTGGTTGGTTGGCTTTTGTTTTTTTTGTTTTTCCTTTAAGATATATTTTAATTTGGAGGAAGGATGCAAGGGCAGAGGGTGGATATAAAGGCACAGGGATCAGGGCACATGCTGTGAAAATTACAAAGAATCAATAAAAAAAGCTTAAAAAAAGATGTTTTTTTATTTAATGACACCAAATTTGCACACTAAGTTAGGCTAAATCATATCTCTTATTTATTAAAATTTGTGTTATTTGTATCATTAATATTTATATGTTTTTTATTGTATAACCATTGTACATAATTTGTTATATTTTATCAACATTATTTTATGAAGATTTAAAACAAATGGCATTGTGTTCTCAATTTTCATTTGTTCATCAATAGAATGTAAGAAAGCTATTGACATTGCATGTAAACATGCATCATGAAACCTTATGTAATTATTTAAAGATCATTGCTGTTTTTTGTATTCTTTTGTTTTTTCAATTAGAAATTAGAGGTTCTTTTAGCACTGAAAGTTTTATTTCTTCATTTTCAAAATTTCATCCCTTTTTATGACAATCAAACCTCAGACATACTAAGTGCTCTACAATTGAGCTACACAACCAGAATCCAATTTTATGGATTTTTTTATAATGAGTGTATCAAGATCCCATGGGTTTTCTTCTTTATGCTGTTGCTATAAAAAGTATTATTCCTTTGTTTTTAATTTTGATCCAGGCATGCAGGCATTCTTTAGGTCATTGTACATATTTTTTCTTTCCATAAACTTTTATAGAGAGACTCAGTAGGTCCACAATGAGACAGAGTCAATAAAGATGATAAGACTGCCATTAAGTTGGAGCAATGGAGTTCCAAGAGCTAGCAATGAATTCCAAGAGCTAGCAAGTGTATTTTAATGTAATTAAATATTATTTCTTTTTCATTCAGCTCAAACCAATGATATTATCTCAAGAAACTAGAGTATAAATTAGAAAAACCACAAAGTGGGCTGTTGAAATGAAGTTCCTGAGTCCACAGAAAGGAAAAAATATTTGTATTAAAGAGCCAAATACTTCTGGGTAGTTTTACATGGCATTTGACATCTACTGACATATTCCAGGCAATGGTCTTAATATGTGTTTAAAGGTAATAAGAAAATACTTAGCAGAGGTTATGGCACAAGGGATATAAAACCAACAGAAAGTTGCGTGTTTTGCTGTTTATTTAGTTCTAAAATTAAAGTGAATGAGAAAAGCCACCATTTATTCAAAATTTATACATACACCACTTCAGAGCTAACACAGCCATCAATTTAGTTTCCCATTTAATGAAAGAATTCTTCACACAATATTCTTCGGCAATGGCCTTCAGTGAAGATTGCAGCATCTGAAATATGCCCTCTCAGCTCTATTGAGAAATTATTCCAGAGACTGCCTAAGAGGACTTAATGCATTTTTTGTTTAATCATTACTATAATTCTCTAAGGAAGTTAGCATTGACCAGATGTGCTTAGCAACAAGAAAGTATTGGTCTAAAAATGGAAAGAGGAAGGAAGAGAGGAGTGAGAGAGAAAGTTAGAGGGAACTATGAGCATAGCAGAAAAAGCATAGCAGACAACTGAGTTGAAAACCTGATGTTGATCCTGTAATCTCTTGTTTCAGGGATTTAGATCTGAAATAGTGGAAGCTGACATTTAAAATGGGAGAACTATGTGTGCATAGAAGCTGTTTGACTTTAGATCCTCTTGTCTACTTTGACAGAGGCGTTGTTAAATATCTTTGGGACCAGGAGAGATCTAGTTTTGTGTATATATGCTATAACCTAGGGTTAAGTTATATTTGTGAGTTTATTTGTGCATGTGCATGTGTGTACATGAGTGTGCATGTGTGTGTCCATGTGTAGAAGTCAGAAGAGGGCAGAGGTTTGCTCTTTTATTCCATTGTGGGTTCCAGAGATTGAGCTTAGATTGTCACTCTTATTTGGCAAGTACTTTTGCCCACAAAGTTATTGACCCTCTAAATGAGCTATAAAACTAGATCAAAGTATTAAATTATGTCTGGGACAAAAATGAAAACAAATGAATTTCTGTCTACTGGAAAGACTACACACTACCATCTATTTGTGATTTTCAAAAAAAATCAGAGAATGAAAGTCATCCAAATAACAGTATGAATGACTACCTACGATATCATATTAATAGAGACTAAATTTCACTGATGCACAATGAACCAGGTAGGTCAATCATTGCTCCTTTAAATTATAAGTAACAATGAATAGTCAAGTACTACAAAGTATTTGAGGAAAGTATCTACTGCCTAAGCCATAGATGAAACCATAAGCCCTCTGTGTAGATACACACATACATACAGCAGAAAACATTCAGTTGAAAAATTAGAACGTTTAATTGTAAAAAAAATAATCTCTGAATGTTATTGTGAAAGACAGAGATATTAAAAGTGATGGGCAGAAAACTAATTGTAGAATATTAATTCTGGAAGGTCAAATAAAAAAGCAACTTTGACAGCAACTCCTATCAAAAAAATAATATTTTGGAATTTGCATTTGACCTTCAGTGTTATGAAATATTTATGAAATATTTTTCCTTAGAGTGAGGGGAAATGGGTATTAGATTCCTTAGGTTTGTTAAATTTGAATGACGTGGACTTTAATGAATACTTCCAAAGAGTAATATATAAAGCCAGGCACATCACAGACATAACCATTAATTAAGTGATCAGAAACCACAAAATCATTTGAAATGTCTATAATCAAAATGTTTGAGAAGCTAAAGCAGGATGGTTGCTATGTGTTTTTGAGATCAACTGGTCTACATGACTAATTCCAGGCCAGCCTGTGCTAGAGTTGTGGTAGTGAACACAGACTTCTACCTCCATCCAAGTGGCAGCCTAACATTGCCTGCAGGGGTAGATAAGTTTGCAGAGGAACCCAGACGCAGCTGCTCACATTAGTCCAAAGTGTATATATCATTGCTGACCCAGCTCATGAATTGCCTCGTTTTCATTGTTGTTGAGGTTATAGATAAATGAGGTGTCACCTCATTTCAGTATTCTTGGCTTAACATCATTGACTTTTAATTGAATTTTTCACTAAAACCACCAGCTATTTTTTTAACCAAACAGCATTCCCTACATTTGCATTTTCTTTTTATTTTTAATATCTAGAACCATTTGATAGCCTATAATTTTATGGATATGTTAATAATCCTTTTTTAGGATTAGTTCACAGGGATGGGAAGGTCATTGAAGTTCTTTATTTCAGCCTTTTTGAAAAGTAACTGGCACAAAACAGACACTAAATCAGTTTGCTATGGAGAAATCATAGAAAATCTACATTTCCAGAAAGAAAAGTTAAGAATTCAAAATGCTAAGAACATTCTAAATATTAATACCAAAAGCTGCAAACCCCTGGAAAAATAAATCAAAGTTTTCATTGACGTGAATACAGAAAAGTTAAAAAAAATTACTAAAAAGCCAGAAGAAGAAAGAATACAATAAGGACATGTACTTTTTCTGGCAGGCAAGCTTCCTCATTGCATTTATTAGATTCTGAGAGATGGGGTCCATCAAAAGAGTGGGATAAAATGAGGCATCATATCCATGGGAACGAATAACAAGGAATGCAATTTGAGAGGAGTAAATACATTCACAAAGCAGTGCTGAAACAATACCCTCAGCAACAGCTATGCAGACAGCATGAAAGGCAACCTGTCCACATTGAAACTCAAAGATAGCACACTGGACTGAACCAGGGATGTTTCTAAAGGCAGCAGAAACAGAATTGACTTATCAGCTGTTTTATATAACCTTTAAGAATTTTTCTTCATATTTGTGAAGGACAATTTAGAAATAAATTAGTAGTAGGCAACCACATAATATTTGGATTACAAGAAAATGAAGGTGCTTCAAAAATTTATTCAGAAAGAAAATGTAATTATAAAGTAACCACGGTTTCATATAAAGTTCAGTTAAATAACACATATATATATGCCACAGTAATATGATTTCTAATTTTTCTTTTAAGAACACAATAAGCTGTATGTCTCTGTGAACTAGAAAGATACACTATCAAATGAAAACACAATGAAGATTTAAATATTAAACATTGAATGACTACATTTTATATTTATTTTGTCATGTAAAAGAAAATATTTAGAAAATTACCTGAAAATTTTATTAAACTAACACTTTTACTTTTGTACAAAATTTACATAAATATAGGCATTAAACCTATTTGGTCTCTCAGACATTATTCTATGTTCTATGTAACATAATTCAGCCATTTTCTTTTTACTGCTTACATTATGTGCATTTTTAAAAACAGTTGTGTACACCAATATTTGAGATTCATCTGATTATTTTCTTAAAGCACAAGGCAAAGCGAATGTTTGATAAGTAAATTCATGTTTTAAAATATTTGATAAATAGCTAAAATTAGTATAAATTTTGAAATACTATTCTCCTAAGCAATTTTTTCTCTTTCATGATTATTGAGTAGCAACAGTCATTTTTCATACTTGCTAGGTTATGATTTAAATCCCTACACACTTGTTTTTAGGTGACTACTCTTGACGTAAATCATCTCTTCTCATTTAATAAGCTACTGACAGTCTCTAGAACAAGCTAACACCCCAAAGTCTCTAAAATGTATATCTGACTGCAAAGACAAGCTCCCTTCTTTTCAGACTTTTTTGTTTTGTTTTTTTGGGACAGGGTTTCTCTGTAGCTTTGGAGCCTGTCCTGGAACTANTCACAGAGATCTGCCTGTCTCTGCCTCCCAAGTGCTGGGATTAAAAGCGTGTGCTACGCCTGCCTGGCCCAGACTTTTTTCAGTCTGACTTCAAAACTTTTAGTTTTATTTTTTTATAAATCTCAAATATGAGATCATTTGATTGCTTAAAATTCCTTTGCAGGTTCCTAATTCTCCAGAAAATTTTCTAAACTTTTTAGGATTACACATATATTATCAGCATTAATATATACTCAAATATTTTCTTAGAGTATAAAATAATGCTAATGCAGTTTTTATTCAATTATTATATTTAACCAGTTTGGGAATTCTTTGTTGTTCACCTTACACACCTGAAGCAATGATTAATCAATGATGAATAGATATATGGTTGTAGGAGAGTAGAATGGCCAACCATGGAAATTCATTTAGTTACCCATTCATATTTTAGAATTATTGAAATCTCAAAGTAGTTTTAATTTTCATTCTCCCAATGTCTTAGTATGTTGAAAAATGGAATATTTTTAACTATTTGCATTTCATCTTTTGATCGAGTTCAATGTCCCAGTTTTGTTTTTTCTTTATGTTTAGTTTTCTGAGTTCCTTTTATGCTATAGATATTAGCCCTATATTAGATGAACAACCGATACTTTCCCTAATTGTAGGCTGCCCCTTCACTTGAATTATGGTATACTTTGCTGTTACTGAAACTTTTTAGTCTCATCAGATCCCATTTATTAAATATTGGTCATTGTACCTGTGCTATCAGTGTCCTCACTGAGACTTTCAGGAAAGGACACTGATAACTTATTCTCTTATTTCTTCTCTATCACATTCACATTATCAGATCCATTATCAATCAGGTCCTTTATCCATCTGGAGTTTAGCTTTATTCAGAGTGAGAGATAAAGATCCATCTTCATTCTTCTACATGGACCTATCTAGTTTGATTAGCATCATTTGTTAAAGACATTGGTTTTCTTTTTCATCCAATGGGTATTTTTGACCTTTTTGTTAAAGAAGAAGCTATCCATGCTGCTCAGGGAGAAAACTGATCACAGTCTTACCCAGATGTGAACTGTGAAAGCTGCAATAATGGCAGCCTAGATAGACAATTATATGGTGCAATAGTAACATCAACATTATGGGTGCAATCAACTACATTCTAATTGTATTTAAGGCCCAAACCAAAAGTGATACAGGGTCTATGAATCCATGGTAAGACAAATAACAATCCCTAAGGGAGGACTTCCTACAGCTATTCCATTACATGGACATTCTATTGAAATGGTTCCTTACACTGTCTTGTTATAGCCTTAAATGGGTGTGTCTTCAATTCCCATCAGAAAATCTTCTATTTGTTGTAGATGATAATTAGCAGAGAGACTCAGAGCTGGTCAATATGCCCAGAACAAAAGATTGAAGAATGCTCAGCACCAAATGGAATACTTCTATCACATGTGCCACCTTGGATGAAAGAATGTGGAGATAGTGTAAGAGCAGAGGCGCTGTGTCTTCTGGACATAGCAGGGCAGTGCAAGTTCACACAAGTGAACTCACAGTTGTTGTAAAAGTATGCACAAGATCTGTGCAAGTTCAGGTCAAACAAAAAACCAGCATGGAGAGGACGTGGGCATGAAATCACACCTCTAGCTGTAGAGCTACTAGCAAGTGGTAGCTGCAAAGTGAAAAACACTATGGTTTTAGTAGTGTATCACTTGATAGATAGATCTTACATCTATATATCTATGATTATATGGGAAGCACAAATTTGATCCAATCAGCTAAACAAAACGAGAATATCGTCTCTGTGTGGAGGATGTATCTGGTAGGAGTTGGGAAAGGGTAATTAATATGATCAAATCACACTGTAAGAAAACTCTAAGAACTAATAAAATATTAATTCCACTAAAAATACCTATAGACTTATTGGTATGTGTATCAGTAACACCTTTGAGTTCTAGAGGCATAGTGCCTATTAGAACCAACAATTGACTTGCCTTTGCAGGGTTAATGACAGGGACATGTTAGGATCATCAACAAATTAAAAGCAAAACACTACTTTTTTTAGCTCTAAGAATTTAGGTAATTGTGTACCAGTGTACTAACTTTCTAAGCTACCGTAATAAAAGAGAAGAAGCCTGGACTTATATTGTTATGGCTGACATAAAGGTACTAATGTTTAACAGTGAGGTCGAAAAATTTGAGTGCATTGAATAACTGGCTCTGGAGAGCCATTAAGCTGACTCTGATCACCATAGTTAGTGTCAAAGATTTTAGGAATTAGAAAAATTATAATTCACTCTTTGAACTATGGAGAAAATGAAAGGTCCAGGTAAAAGGTAACTTAAGACTTGGGACTTAAAGAAAGTGAAGCAGAAAGCTAAAGGTCAGCTAGAACTTTAGGTACAGGGAACTGCCGATGATGCTTTCCTAGAATACAAAATCATTTGGCACATCTAAGACCAGAATGCACATTTTAAATGGATTTTTCTGTAAATAGAAAATCATGAGATCAAGAATTCTTTTAGCCAATGGGAAATCATTAATGGAATAATTTGAATGTGAGCAGAAAACCAAGATCAATTTTGCTGTAAATCTTCACAGTAGAGAATCCAATTACTGCTAGGTAATTAGGAGAACAAATATGTACCAAGACACACATACACATACATGTACAGAAACCTACATGTATACACATACACAAACACACACACATGTACACACACACAGACACACACTGTATTATCATGTTCTACTAGAAATAGGGGTTTATAGAATGTAAAACGTAGAAGAAAATTACACTACATTTCAATGTTATTATAGGCACTCTCATCTTTATTTCTTCAGTATAGTCAATTGCGGTTTGGACACAAAATGTCACCCACATGATCCTATGTTTGAATACTTGATCAGAACAGGTAGAAACTGCTTTAGAGGATTCTGAAAGCCATAGAAGGCAGAGCCTTTGGAATAAGTCCATCAGTCGGTGTTGGCTCTGAGTTTTCATAACTCAACCATATTTCCTATTCTCTCTGTTATTGACTCTGAACACAATGTCATCTGATGCCTCCCATGGTGCCATGGTACAGCATCTGTTTTTAAATGCCATGTCAAAATAAGCCAACCGGCTGTTTCTCATCAGGCATACTAGATCACAACAATCAGAAACATAACTCTGGCTTCAAAAACCACCTAGACTTTGATATTTTCTTTCCTAACTGGATCATTTCAGGTACCATAAAGAGGTAATTTCAATAAAACTGTAGGAAGAAAGTAAGGAATAATTAGAAAGAATTCAATATGCAATTTTAGTGGTCAATCTTCCCCTTTGGGGTCAGAGTAATAGTGATAGATCTTATTTGATATTCTGCCTGGAGTGAGTAGAGAAGGAAATAATCAAAAAGAACATTTTATAGGTGAATTATTTTGAGTTTGCATATAAACCTAACAACTAAACAAGTCCCCCTGAGTGAAAATAACTCCCGTGTAAAGCAAAGGAAGACTAGGGGGGTTAATATCCACATGTGGAGAGTCTGAAAGTGGGGTCCTTGGTGAATACTGGAGGGGTTTTAGAATAATCTAGCTTGTGTTTATTTTTAATTTGGAAGAACGATAAGTCTCTGGGGTACAAAAGACTTCTGAATTTGAAGATGTGTGATACTGTTTAAATAGAAAACACTTGCAGCTAATAGTCTTCAAAATAAGAGTATGATCTAGAGACAGTCTCATGAGGAATGAATTGCTATTGACATGTTTACTGTATTAATAACCATGGTGTCACTTTATCTAAGTGACTGTCATTTATATACACATGGAAATTGCTTTTTGAATGATGCTCAGCATTTGTAGGGAATTAGAAGACTGTAGATGAAACAACTTGTTGTTTCCTCAAAGCATGAGTTATAAATAGACAGAGGTTGTCAAGCCTAGAGCCTCATAATATTTCTTTGTATGAAAGACATTAATGTATTATATATTATAGATGTATTGATGGTGAGGTAAATTTTCTCTATAAATAATGCCTGAATATTTAAATATTTGATCAAATTATAGAAAATGTATTAGTAAGTGCTCAACAAAAAGTTTTATTTTATTCTTTAAAGTTATATATTTACCTACTTCTGCAGAATAAAAATGTGCCCATGAGGAGCTAAAGATATGGCCCAACAGTTAAAAGCAATTCCTGTTTTTTCGCAGAGGACTGAATTCAGTCTCCATTATCTACACAGTAGCTCAAAGACATCTGTAAGTCCAGTCCCAGGGCATCTGATGCTACACATTTCCTTCTGCGGAACCAGGCACTCATACGGTACATATACACACATACATACAAACACACACACACACACACAGTAGTAGAAAATGTGCCCATGAATAACATTGTTATAATGAAGTAATCAGGTACACAATATTGCTGTTTAGATAAAGGAAGTATTTAAGATTCAGAAATATCTTAAATCAAAGGATAATGAATGAAGAAAGATAAAAGGAAAATTCAAAGGTTTTATTTCTAGTTCTAATCTGTTCTACTGCTGAGTAATGAATGGATTCTAACTTTGGATTTACTTCTCAAAAAAGAAGACCATATTACTGGAAGTTCAATATCTGAGGCAAGAAATTTCCTCTGAATCCAGATGGAAGCAAAATGTTGGCAACCATTCCTATTCCTCAGGCCAAAAGTTATTCTTAGTCAGATTCCACCACCGTCATAATCACTACGTAGGCCTGTCAAAAAGAGTTCTTAATGAAGCAAGAACCAAATGGTTGTATTTAGCTTCGAAATTTGGAGATTGTTTTTGCATATTCTATTTTAACGAAGGCTTAATTTTAGGAACATAAAGTTTCCTCTCATTTAAAAGAAAATTTCAAATTCAATTTCATCTAAAACTGAAGTAAATTTCAAAATATTTTGGGGCAAAATAAATCTTTAAAAAGAAGTATTTCCACACTCTCCCAGAAAGCCAACTAACAAGGTATAATCTGCTGTTTCCAAAAATGGGCAGCAAGAACAAAATCTTAATTGATTTTGAGCAAAATAGAATTTGGAAAATTTTGTTTAATTAGCTTTCCATGAAGTTTTAGCTCCTTTAAAGTTCAGATAGAATCTGTCAATCTCAATGAATTATGCATAAATATGAGTTGAAATGAAGTCATTAAGTGGAGACACATAATAGACAGAGGGAAGAGCCAAAAAGGGCAGTTGCAAACCATATGGTGTCTTTTAGAAGCTGGAGGGACAAGCCAGATTTTTCAGGAGATATGTTTGGAAATAGAGGCACAAGTCAGATTGTGAGGTTTTGAATAAGTGTATCCTCTTTTAAATGTCAATCACTGACTGCTGGGGAGTGTCTAGGAAAAGAATAATTGTTTGAATATGGTAGATTTAATCTGTTCACAATTGGATAAGCTGATTTTGAATAGGGAAAGTACTGGACATAGGGAGTTCAGTAAGACATTTCAATAATGACCTGTAATAAGAATTGGAAAAAATGACTCCTAGTTACCTACTTTCTCTGGGATCATGGACTATAGGCTGGTTATCCTTTGCTTTACAGCTGGTATCCCACGTAGGAGTGAGTACATACCACATACCATGCTTATCTATCTAGGTCTGGGTTACCTCACTCAGGAAGGTTTCTTTAGTTCCATCCATTTGCCTGCAAATTTCAAGAGGTCATTGTTTTTTTAACCACTGAGTAGTACTCCATTTTCTTTAACCATTCTTATGTTGAGGGGCATCTAGGTTGTTTCCAAGTTCTGGTTATTATGAATAATGCTGTTTTGAACATAACTGAGCAAATGTCATTGTGGTATGAGTGCATCTTTTGAGTATACACCCAAAAGTAGTATTGATGGTCTTTGGAGCCTATTCCCTATGGAGGGATAATTTTCTCATCCTAGATACAGCAGGGAGGGCCTTGGTTCTGCCTCAAAGTGATGTGCCAGACTTTATTGACTCCCCATGAAAGACCTTACCTTCTATGAGCAGCTGATGGGGAGTGGGGGTAGGTGGAGGAGTGGGAGGGGGGAGTGGGAACAGGGATTGGTATGTAAAATGACAATAGTTAGTTTTAAAAAATAGATTTTAAAAAAGCAAAAACAGAATTGACAAAATGAGAATGCAAAATCAAGAAATGAGTAAAAGACATTGAAAATACTATATAAATAAAATTGTTTCAAAGCTAAAGAAACCCTCAAGAGAATGACAATGGCTTCTGTAACATGTAAGTTATTTGTACTTCTTTGCATCCAGCTTCATACATGCCCCTATGCCCTGCTGTAGATTTTCTGTAACACAGGATGCACTGTTTTTGGTTACATGATTAACTTCCATTCCTTTTTTTAAAAATAGATGCTTTGTCCTCTCTTCTTTATAGAATCAGTTTCATAATTTCTCTTTTGAATTTTCTAAATATATATTAAGCGAAATACTTAATGCATTCTCATGTTCATTGGCTTGTCTCCTACATAGGCAGCTTGTTCCCAAAGCTGAGAAACAAATGGATCCTTTTACGTGCCCATCATAGTAGTGCTTATTAGAAACTCTGTAATTGTTTGATGACAGTGAATGTCATGGGAAGTTACATGTAAGTCTAAAAATATAAGGAAGTGAATATATAGATGTGAGGAAAAGATTGAGAACAGGCTGTTCTATTAACACCTTAGAAAACCTATGAATGAGTATGAAGAAAATGAAATAAAGGAAATTGCTTAGGGAGAATCCTAAGCTACAGGGAATGCTGCAAGTTGCCACACTTCACACGAGGAAACTAATTACCTTCTATTTCTTCATTGCAACTATTTCTTCTGTCAACAGTGTGATCTCATCTGGAGGTTCAATTTCAAGTGTGCAAACACATTCACAAGCCTTGATAAAGCACAGCTCAAGAACAAATGCCACTCTTTAAGAGGCTATTCCTTATCTTTGCATGAATACCCACAGTATTGTTAACATGTATCCTAAAGACTGTTTGTTTAAAATCCCTTGGAGTAGTGTAGTGTTTATAAGAAGTTTGTCCTGATCAGCATCTTTCATTCCGTTAAAGCCAGGGTGAGAAATTATCTGTGTCATCACTTCAAAACTTCAAATGGAATAACTGATGTGAACAAATGGTCATTGGCTGCTATAGATCTCATTCCTGGATCAAACTGATAGTACCTGGACCCACTTTTCATAAATGTTATGTTTTATGAAAACAAGTGTTCAGATATCACCGATGTCTTCATGGAAGGACTCAGTATTCCCCCTGACATATCCTCTCAAAAACAGAAGAAATCTGAATTTGATCAATTTGCTATGCTAACTAGCACAACTGATTTGATGATAACACATAAGATTAATGAAAAGGAGAAAACACAATGCTAGGAAAATTTTCAAAAAGCCTCAAATCTGGGAAACAGATTATAAAGAGTAAATGTTAAATGAACAACAAAATATCCATGTATTAAAATTCTAAAAATAATTATAGCATGTGAAAAGGAAATATTTTGGTATACTGATTTCAAACTACCTGAACTTACACTTTATGAGACAATTAGTGAAACAAAATAATTCAATGGTATTTTAATAATGATAATAATACACTTTAAAAAATTATTTGAATGATGAAATGTTTTGAGATATTACATGCTATTTGGAGTTTTCTTCAAACATGTTTAACAATACGGAGCAAGGGTAGCACAGTGGTATAATGAAACAATTCATTATGAGAAATTCAATATGAGATGATTTACTGTAATACATGTTTGAAGGTTTTATGCTTTCAACTACAAAATCCAGTGATCTCTATATTAGAGTTATCAAATAAGAATACTGAAGAGAATTTCACTAATCATTATTCTCTACAGATTCCAAGGTTCTTATAACATACAGAAGGGCTGAACTTTGCAACTCTGAAATATTCATGCCATTGATCTTGCCTATGTCAGGTAAATACAATAATTACATGCATGTATTCTGTGCATAAAGATAGAAGCTAATCATAAACAGTATTGTTTTCCAAATGCACATATGTAGTATTTATCCCACAGATCATAGAAAAGATTTCATCTCATTTGATTTGAGTAAATACTTTAGATACAGAGTACACAAATTTACCCAAATATTACAATGTGCCCACTCCATTTGCCACTACAATTCTTAGTAATAGTCATTTGCTGATGGGAATTTTCTTTCTAGGTCACAGGAATACAGCAATAATAGTTCCTAAGTCACCAATATCTCCATACCTTTGCCAGTAAGAGAAAAATCTAACAATAACATATGTGACCTATAAAGATAATTAACTGAAAAACCTATATTAGCCTTTTTCTAGTGCATTTATATATTTGACTTTTAAAACATTTTTCTTTGAAATGGCTCATTTATTGAATTGATGTGTTCTCAGATCCAGTATTTTCAAAAATACCTTGTAATACTTGAAGGAGATAAACAAAACAAACATCGGGAGGGATTATATCAACGCTGCCATATATTCTGCCCATGTACTAACCAGAGACTTAAGTTCTACCATTAACTACTTAGGTTACTTTGAACGTGATACTACTTATACTGGTTCCTGATATCTATATCTATATGTAATATATATTACATAGCTCACTATTTGTGAACATCATTATACATATTACATAACTCACTATACTTAGGGCATCTCTAAGTTCACTTCTAACTTTATGGTACTTCTAAGAAAAAAAATAACTTCAGCATTCATTTGAACAGAAAACAACCTTTCACAGAAAATGAACATAAAATCATCTCACCTATGTAACTTAGATGAAAATAAATAAAGTTAAATCCTTGCAGTTCTGCTCTGAAGTTATAAATCTAGGAGGAGGAAAGAAATTTTTCCCACTTTGGCTTACCTGCTTATGCGCATGGTCGTAAGAATTGATATGATTGTCAAACTCCTGGTGTTTGTGATACTGCTTGTCACATAATTCACAATAAAAGTTCGCTTTTGCATCTTCCAGAGCTTTTGCTGTGGACTTTTCTTTTTCTGCAAAATCCTTTAAAAGGGGCAAAAATAAATCAGTTATATTTTTCTCTGGTAAGAGGCAGATTTCATATTAACCAAGTATGACTAAAATGAAATGTTGAAGTTTCAGCTCTGCTGAAAATTCATGTCCCTATGGAAGTAACTTTCAGGGTACCATTGTTGCTAACATTGCAGCGAATATAGGGCTCTCCAGATGTAGTTCTCTGGTTAGTTCCAGCCTGGATATTACTCCGTCATACAATTCCAAGTTATAATCCCGCCTATTATCAAACACATAATTGTTCATTTCTGTTTTATCTCCACCATATTTTCCTTCCACTTACACAGTCATCACGTTTTTGTACCCCATCTAATCTTACCTTCACCCCACCAATCAATTCACACTGAAAATGCTCTCAAGGATGTCTCTACTCAGTCTATTGCCAAAGCCGGATGCATAAGCATTCTGAAACTCTAACCCAGTGCCTTCTAAACTTTAGCACCTCTTAGATCCCACTATTATACTTACTCCATGTGTTCCAAACCATTAACTTGATAACTTTTTATATTTTACCTCTAATAGTCTTGGACATAGTATGTGTCAGCTTAAAATGCCTTCAAATTATCTCACTGCTTACACGGTGGAGACCATATTCACAGACATCACATGAAATCCCCAAATAAGTAAACGGCAAAGAGATATGAACTAAACAACCTAGGCCTTACTCCCTGGGTAGGAAACAACAGCAATTTACTATTCCCCTTTATATTCATCACCACTATGTTGTAATACTTCCTTCCTAATTTGCTATCATCATATTTATACATGTCTATTACTAACATCAAACATATTTTAATACGCTTCTTGCTCCACTAAATTCAAGAGACTATTTTATTAATTCAGGGTGTGTTTGCCTATGTTGCTAAACAACACGGTGTATGGCTTATAAACAAGAATGCATTTAATATGGATTCCTTAAATTAATGGATAATGGCAACATATTCATGCCCTCTGCCTCACTTCTTGACGTAGAAGGTTCTCAGATTCTCTCATTGCACACATGGTAATGGGGATGAACACAAGGATCATAATCATTTTATAAATACATCATCCAGTGTTGACAGATGTCACAAACCAAAAAGAAGGTGGCAAAGAGATTTCAACTAAACAATCCATGGCTATCTCCCTTGTTAGTAAGCACGGCAGACATTTTATTAAGTTCTAAATATAAAGAGATAAATCAAATGATCACACAGAATAACGGCATAAGCACCTTTAACAAACAGGAATAAGCCTGATCTTTCTCGGACAACGAAAGAATCAGAGTACACTCAGAGTTAACATATGATAGAAGCTCACTGAAGAGTCTGTGTCCAGTAAGGAAATAATAGACTCTGGCTTGCATATAAAAGATCAGTTGTTCTAAGAACCAGGATAATGACCTGCCAGTGTGGCCACTGGTGATAAGTGACACAGAAGGAGAGCTTTGAAGTACTGATAATCCTCTTGAATTAGTAAGCTTAGCATCAAGAGGAACAATTATTCTCATGCAGTCATTACAATGGTAATTTTTCCTACTTTCTCCTTCTAAGAATTACTTTAGTATAATCATAGTTATTATGCCATTAGAACAACAGTCTTTGACTTTAACACTTGTCCATTGCTTAAAAATACTTCAATTTCATGAAGCAGAAAAATAAATAACAAAATTAATGGTTGAAGTATGGCACATATGTATTTCGTATCAGTCTAGACTGTGTAGAGGATGATAACTTAGCCAGCAGCAAGACTCCTCTACTTAATTCTTGGATTTTCTTTTTTAACCTATTTCTAAAACTCCTTTAATTATCATATTATGTGGGCTTAGTTCCAGATTTAATAATTTAAGACTATCTTTAAGAATTAAAACCGTATGGTACTTACTGGGCATGCTTTCATCTGAGACTATCACAGGACCAAGTTATACATCGTATGCCTTGCTTTATTTAGATAACAAGAAACTGTGAATAAATGCTTACCTTCTTCACCACTAAAGTCCTAAAGGCAACATTTGAATCCTTTTATCAAGGGAGGAAAGAAAAACAAAGCACACAAACATAGTTCCTATTCCAGTGTGTCTAGCCAAGTCAGAGGTCAAATCATCAACCTCTGATCTGGAGACCTGCGATGGGAAATACGGAAGCTGAAGCGGGAGGGCAAAAATCATGGTGGCAGATGAAGAGAAAGAGGAAGAAAGAGAAAAAATGGCAAAATACAGAGACCAAGAAAATTACCTTAAGAATATTTGCAAACACGAAAACTTAGTGTACAACTAGACAGGCAATAAAGGCTGTTTTGTAAGGCAGTTGTGGTATAGCGGCTCACCTACCCAGTGTGCCTCAGGCCTATTCTGAAGGGTAAAACTAGACTGTCTACCATTGTGGTGCTGAGTTTAGCAAAATGTACCAGAAAGATGATGGGTAAAGTCTCAGGCTAGGAGCATCATTTAAGTCAGAGCTGGCATGTAGTAAGACCACTGACCTTCAGCACACATATGAATTGTGTCAAATGAGAGCACCGTGAATAGTAAAGCTGAAGATAATCTCTGCTGGTCCATCCTCATCCATCCACCCATCCATCTACCCTGACTGTCACACTGCCACTCATCAAGTATTCACACATCTAAGAGTCCCTTAGAGGAAACTTCCAAGTGTCAGATTTTCACAAATTTTATTGTCTCTTGAAACTTACACTCTAGTATGATGGAGTTATAAGCAAGGAGACAAAAACACAAATTTTAATCAGCTAGTGGTGGCACACGCCTTTAATTTCAGCACTTGGGAGACAGAGGCAGGCAGATCTCTGTGAGTTTGAGGCCATTGTGATGTACAGAGTGAGTTCCAGGACAGCCTGTTCTATGCAAAATAAACACAAATAAACAAACAAATGAAAAAAACAACAAACATAAATATTAGGACAGTGATAGTTAGCTGTTGCCAGAGGCATATGTGGTCTTTTTTTGGTAATTAAGAATAATTGATGATAAAAGGAGAAAATGATTGACTCTCTGTCTCTGTTCCTCTTTCTTTCCCTCCATTAACTACTCAGTAAGCAGGCACTAGTTAGTATATTTTAAATTTAATTATAAGGTAATTTTGCTGATTCAATACTTCTGATAGTAAATTAAGATGATATTTACTTTCAAAAGAAATTATACAATTTTTACATTTATTTGAAGATACAGAATATATATAAAAGTAGTCAAAATTACACCCTGTTGTTGGCATCAGTAAATTTAAAATATAAAAATGAATGAAATAAGAAGACAAGCTGGAAATCAACCCTTGATTTACAGTTACTCAGATTGTTCTTGTGGATTATAGTAGAGGATGGTTCTTGAGCTGAAGAGCATAAAGCAATTATGATACCGAAGACAGTTCCCAGTTTATCATTCTCAATGATTCATTAAAATATGAATAATTAGCTATAGTGTGAATATGACCACTTGCTTAACACTTGCTTAACACTTAACACTTGCTTACTATTTAAAAATAGTAGGTAATGTCAATGGAAATTCTATAATTTAGTAACGATTCTATATAATTAATTACTTTGCATAATTAATGTGAGGAGAGAGTAGATATTTTCTTGCCAAGAGTCTTATGGTAATGCATATATAGTCGATGTGTCTGTAAATTGGCATGTATTCTAAACATGTTCTGAATTTAATTAGAAGAGTGAAGATTTACTTCCAAATTACTGAAATTGTCACAATGATTACTGCCCACTGAAACTATGGAGTCCGTCTTATCTACTAGCATTGTGCCAACCAGTGCACACATTTCATCTTGCTTAATTTTAGCAGTGAACTATGCTCCATGATTGTTTCAGTAAGAATGTGAGCGAAGAATGCAAGCATGTTGACCCAGACCGTAATGCAGAGCTTGGAATTAGATTCAGGTCAGCCTGACTTAAGTGCAATTAATGTCTGTGCTCACAGCTGCTCCAATGACCTGGTCATTAGCCAATTGCCACATATGTTCAAAGTCCCATTCAACTGTTGAAAATATGAACCTAGATTATGAAATTTTAAAAAAGCAAATTCGTTGCTGATTTTATATCTTGATTGATTTGAGAATGCAATACATAGTGAGGAAAAACTTGCATTTGAGCCTTCATTATTATGCAATTCATTGCTTTAAGAATTCTAATATTCTGTAACATATTCTATTGGTCTCCCAAAAGCATTTGCAAACAAGTAGATCTTGCTAATTTATAAATTATTTGGCCTTCATTTCATCTTGTAGCTTGTTACAAACTGAATAATGGAAAACATGCTTTCAATGATTATTTATTTCATTTTATTAATACAGGAAAAGTAATTTAGCTTTTGAAAAATGAGAACCTTGAATGTCAGCCTGTGCATTAAAATAGTTTAAGTACTGGGGAGTTCAGTGTTCACAGAATAAATTAAGGTGATAATAATAAGTAGTTAGCAAGATTGATGTGAGGAAAAGTGTTAAAATTTCTGTGCTTAGTATGGTGCAGCACTAATGCAGAATGGGGTCAAGAAGCACCACTCCAGACTATGACAAAGCATAGCCTAAACATCAATATCAAAATGCATCTTTAGAGTGAGTGTGACTGTCAGGTTGTCTTTTGAGAAACCACAGACAGAGGAGGACCTCCCAAATGTTATCCTTTGAGAAGAGAAATTTATATTCATAAAGGAAGTGTTCATTTGTAAGTGTATCTACCTTCCTATACCCAGAAGAGAAGGATGGCTTTAAATCACTACAGACTCTGTCTGTGTGTGTTGAAGCGCATCTGTGTGTGTGTATGTGTGTGTTTGTGTGTGTGTGTGTGTGTGTGTGTGCGCGCAAACATGTGAAATCATGCATAGAGACCCTTGGAGAACTTAGGTTGCCCTTTTCTGTAACTGGCAGGTTGCTCCCTTCAGATAGGATCTCTCACTGAACTGGGAACTGACTGGCCTCCCCTCTCTCACTAAAGCTGGGCATTAAGTTTTAGAGACTGTACTGTCTCTGACCCACTCAACACTGGACATGAATCGTGTTAGGGTTGGTGACCCAAATGCAGGTCCTCATGTTTGTGTTAAAAAGAACTTTTTCTACTACTTAGCCTTCTCTCCCGCCTGCCATCTCCCCTGTCCACCATCTCTCAAGTCAGAGTTTCTTAATTAAAGGGAAGGAATCAATTCTGTACCAAAATTCATGGTGCTTTTTGGTTCTTAATCAGAGCTTGGCCAAGCACTTCTTTCTTTACTTTGGAGATGGTGGTGTTTAAACTTAAAGTGGAAGAAAGCTTCTGGAGCTATACTCTAGAAACTTAGTGTCTAGATTATCTCTCTATAATGCAGAGTGCATGAGCCGTCAAAATTCTCTTTGTTTATTGCCCTTATTAATCTCTCTTTTGTTATAGCAAATGACAGTTAAGAATTCAGGGAATTGTAGTCAGCTCCCCATTAATGACAGTGAAATTTACTACTAATTATGAAAGCTTAGCCTTTAGTTTAAGCTTGTTCCCAACTAACTCTTATAACTTAAACTGACTGGTTCCTATTAATCTACATTCTAACAGATGACTTTTTACCTCTCTTCCATTCTGTATGTCTGACTCACTTCTTGTCTCACTGATTTCCTCCACGTGCCTAGAGTGTAACCCTCTGAGTTCCTCTCTCTGCCCAGAAGTCTTGATAACCTCTCCTGCCTAGCTACTGACTGCTCAGCTTTTTATTAAACCAATTACAATGTAAACAAATTTGTTTATTAAAACAACATATCCTATGTAAACAAATATCCTACAGCATTTCCCCTTTTCTGTCTAAATAAAAATGAAAGATTTTAAATCTGACCCAGTAAAACTGTATACGATAAGAACAATTGTCAAGTAGGGATTACAGTTACAATGTCCAGTCTATTTCTATTTGGCAAATTCAGAGAAATTATTCTATTATCTCTCCTGCATTTATTAGTCCAACATTTTGTGTCTTATATTTGTTTACACCATGAGAAGATGTGTCATTATGATTGGTTTAATAAAAAAAAACCAAACAGCTAATATCTAGGCAAGAGAGGTTATATGGCATTTCCAGAAAGATAGATGAATTCAGACGGTTAGAATTAGGCATGCAGGAGACTCCAGGGAGACACAAGTGAGTCAGGCATCTAGAATAAAGGAGAGGTTTTAAAAAAACACATAGTAGAATGTTATGAAAAGAACAACTTAATTTAAGTTATAAGAGATAGTGGGACAAGCCTAACAATAGGACAGTCTTTAGTAATTCATAAGTTTCCATGTAATTATCTGAGGGCTGGCTGTCCCATCGAGAGAGTATTAGAACAGTGAAGTACAATTTTTCCCTTTCTCTGTTGATATTCATGTGTGTGCCTGTGTATATAGTGGGTACGAAAATTTGTGTATATGTATATGTGTGCATGTGTTTATGTGCATGGTATATATCTGTGTTCATGAGTGAATATGTATATGCATGTTTATATTTGTATATATGTGTGTGAATGTGTATATTTTTGTGTGTGTGCATGTTTGTGCATGTGCATATATGTGTGGTGGCCTGTATTTGTGAATATATGTGTGTATGTGCTCATGTATGTATGTATGTGTGCATGTTTATGCAAAAGTGTATATGTATATATATGTATAGGCATATGTATATGTGCATATGTGTGTTTATGTGCATGTCTGTAACATGACTGTGCCATTGTATTTATGTTTTATTAAAAACATTAAAATTGTACCCTTTTAAGTTTGCAGGGCAAAATTTTAGCAGAAATTTAACAGGCAAATTTTTATCTTCCTCTCAGCATTTTTTCGAAAAGATAGAAAATATTGTTTTTGCATACAATTAGAGCTTTCAGATTTCTGTGGGGGTTTTGATTATTTTACTATTGTTGATTTAAGGTCTCGCAGCCTTGGCTTGCCTAGAACTAGGTAAACCTGACCCTCAAAATCATGACCTCTCTATCTTCCTAGTGGGAGTATGGGGATTCTATGTGTAGTACAGCACCCAATCAGTTTTAATAAACATTTATTTATTTTTGGTATGTGTGCATATGTATGTATGTATGTGACTGTGCCAAAACATGCTTATGTTGAGATCAGAGGAAAATCTATTTTCTCTTTCTAGCAAGTGTGTTTTGTGGCTCATTGATTCCTTCAGCTTGGGTGTTAATCACCATTTCTCTGTCCCAACAGANNNGCTCATTGATTCCTTCAGCTTGGGTGTTAATCACCATTTCTCTGTCCCAACAGAATGGGATTTTTTGTTTTTTTGTTTGTTTGTTTGTTTGTTTGTTTGTTTCGTTAGTGTCTCTCTGTCTTACTTTGTACTATTTAGCAGTAACATACATAATAAAGACACATTTTGCTAGCTTAATTATATTAACATTACTAATATTGATTTCCTTTAAGTTTTGATGAACTTCTTTCATAAAAGTACTGTTCTTTGCATTTATATGGTCTAACACAGTGTTTCTTACTTTAAAAAAAATCACAAAACATAGACAATAAGGGTAAAAGATGCATTTCCCATTGAGTTTGTAGATACCATAGGCTACCCTATCAGTATAAGTTTCCATGGAAATGTACTCTTCTGAAACACTGATAGAGGATCTGAGTGGGTGTGATTGCAAACATATGGAACTTTTACAGTGTCTTTGTTTTGTTTTTCTTCTTCTAATTGTTTTTATTGAACTTTATATTTTTTCCCACTCCCCTTCCTTCCTCTGTTCCATCCTCCCTCCTGCCCCCATGGTCCCAATTTTCTGGAGCTGGGGACTTTAGTCTGATTATTCATTGTTTTACTTTATATCTTCTATTTATTTATTTATTATTAGATTTTTTAAAAAAATACCAATCATAATTCCCACTCCCTCCCCTCATCCCAGTCCCTCCACATACCCTCCCACACCACCCCCTCTAATCCTAAAAGAAGGTAAGGCACTTTGCTTTGTGGAAGGTCCAAGGACCTCCCAACTACATCTAGGCTGAGCAAGGTATCCATCCAAAGTTGAAGAGTAGAAGGAATGAGAATAGGAGCAATAAGGTCAAGACCATGAAGGGTTCACCCACTGAAACAGTTTACCTGAGCTAATGGGAGCTCACCTACTCCAGCTGGACTGGGAAGGAACAAGCATAGGACCAAACTAGTCCCTCTGAATGTAGTTGACAGTTGTATGGCTGGGGCATAATGAGGGGCCACTGGCAATGGCACTGGGATTTGTTTCTACTGCATGTACTGGCTTTTTGGGATCCTATTCNACCATGAAGGGTTCACCCACTGAAACAGTTTACCTGAGCTAATGGGAGCTCACCTACTCCAGCTGGACTGGGAAGGAACAAGCATAGGACCAAACTAGTCCCTCTGAATGTAGTTGACAGTTGTATGGCTGGGGCATAATGAGGGGCCACTGGCAATGGCACTGGGATTTGTTTCTACTGCATGTACTGGCTTTTTGGGATCCTATTCTCTTTGGATGGATACAATAGTTTTAAAATGAAGATCCTAAGGATTAAGGAATCTATTTAAAATTCCCGCAGAAATAGAATGTTACAAGAACCAAAGACTAACACATAGAGATATGGATTCCAGGCTTCCAATGCCTCTCTCACCTTTGCACATAATTGTGAGTAATGTTCAATTTTTTTCATATTTGAAATCAGATATGATCAAAATAGGAACTCTCTGTTTTTGTCCATGGAAGATGGATGTCAGCCAATTTCTAGATTATGAAGCAAGATTTTTCCTCTTCTTATTAATGATTCTTTTAAGATGTTCACACTAAACAATGAATGCAGTCATATTAACATGTGAAATTGTCTCTGGGAAACCTACATTGGCAGCAAATCAGTTCAATTCTAATTTGGAAAGAAGGACAAATTTCTGCATCACTGGTCAAATGCCAGCCTGCTTACTGCATTTCTGTTTATGAAGCAATAATTAAATATCTCAAGCTTGCTTATATAAATAACTGCTAATTTTGGAAAAGCTTCCTAAATGGCTACAAGTAAAAAGGCATGATTTTTGAGAGATACATTCACTCAGTTAAGATTTATGAGAAATCAAGACTACCAACTTTATCTTTTCTAAAATTAATTAATATCTAGTTCTACCAGAAAAATGTTTTTAAGTAAATGAGGAAATGCCAGGTATATCCTAAGATAATCGTAACAGCAGTTATTGATTCATTACTATGTTATGATTGTCTCTCTAATTATAAGACAATTGGGATAATATAATTTCCATGATTCTTTTTTATTATAATTTCTATTTTTAGAAATTATGATATAGTGTGTCATTTTCTGCTCTCCAATTTCCACTCTAACTGCTTTCCATACCAATTCTTGCCCTTATTCATGTTCATGGCCACTCTATCTTTAGGCGTGTATGTATATTTCTGTATATATATGTGTGTGTATGTTTGTTTTTGTATATATATACATGTGTGTATATTTATGCATATATGTGTGTTATTTATATGTGTGTGTATGTATGTGTATGCATATATATCAACCCACATAGGAAAGTTTTATTAAAACTTCATATGTTGATATATACACAAATTTACATATTTCATGTTTATTTTTTAGCTAGTAAATCATGTAATTCTTTATGACTCTTTTAGACAACCTTACTGTTATTTTACACTCCTTCTTCTGTATTTATCTTTCTATTTTTCTTACTGGTCTTATACAAATATAACACTGCAAAAGTTTTTAAGGTTATAGATTTTTACACAGAATTAACAACCAACAAAATATTGATAACACATGTTAAAAAATTATTCTTAGCGATATAATACTGACTAACCAACATTCATGTCCTGTTCATTTCTAAAAGAGAACATCTAAGTTTACATCTGTGGAATGACACAATGTCACTGGGCAGGGAAGACAATAATGCTTACATGAAAAGTGTAAACAATAATGAATGAATGTATTTGATTTCTGTCTATACGTTTTGTTACAGACTAGGGCAAAGGGAAGATTTTTGAACAATTTGAATTATGTAGGATGGGACCAAAACCATGTAATTTTACAACATAAAGTATAAAAGGAAATATAAAAGATTGTATATCCCACTAATAATTTGTTAGTTACTTTATGCTGCTGTGATAGAAGACTTCATGGCCAAAAGTGAGTCACGGAGGAAAGAGTTTATTTTGGCTTATGGTTCAAGAGGGAGTGGCGGAAAGGCTACAAATCCTTCAAGCCCTCCCCTAGAGACGTACTTTCTTAAGCAAGGCTCCATCTCCTAAAGATTCCAAAATTTCCACAAGCAGTGCTCAGGGAACAAACCTTTAAATATATGTGTCTATTTCAGTGCATTTCTCATTTCTACCCACACAGTAACACATCAACATGGATTTTTCAACTAATGACACAACCCACAAAACTGTGCACAATAGGATAAAGTTGGAGAGATTTATAGGAATTCTGAGAAGTACTCTGAAAATATACTTTTGTAGTTAAAAATATGTTTTAAATAAGTTAATGTCTAAATAAATTGCATATTAATAATTCTTTCTTCATTAAATTTAAGGAAAACAACTGGTATGTACAAATGATCTGATCCATGTCATGAAAGCTCTACAGGACAGCTATAGGAAAGCAGAAGGAAAGAATATGAGCTTCCCTATATGGGGAGATCATGCTGTCATTTCCCACATGACAAAGAATAACTGTTGGCAATTTTAAACAAAACAGGAACTATTCACAGACCATTTTTACAAACATTAAGTCCACTTGAAATTCAAGAGAAAATTCCTATATTTGAGACTATGATTTTGGAAAGTTTGTATTGTGTGTTTATACAGAATATGATAAGGGAATGGGTTTTCTTGCTTTAGACTGATGGCAACACTGTAGCATTTATAGAGGTAGTAACTACTGCCCTATAATTAAACTCCACAGATATGTAGAACTATAATGAATATAGACATAACTGCATTCATCTAAATTGAATACATTTAAATGAATATGTTCATTATGCATCAGGCAGGAAACAATTTTATTTAGCTGTTACTCCTGATACAGTTACTTACTGTAAAAATGCAATTAATAGTATCTGACATTACATTTTCTCAAGTAAGAGAAATCAATGAAAAATGTCAGGTAACTACTTTTCAAAAAGTTGCTAGGGACAAATCAGTTACAAACCATTTTTTTTAATTCAAAACTGCAACAATTATAGAAGGTGAAAATGCTCCTTCAGAGATAATGACCTGGACACTGGTTCACATTTGTCTGGGAACTGACTACAAATCTATTTCCCTTTAAAGATTCAGTAATTATCAAGCAATTCCCATTCATTTTGCTTCTAAGGTACTGTGATATTAATTGCAATAGAGTTTTTTCCGTGTTGCTCATATGCAGAGAGTAGGCTTAGAAAGTCCTGCAGTTACATAGTCAGATAGTATGACAGCAACGGCCTTGATTCTAAGGATACAAGAGTCAGATGCTCGTGAGTGCCTACAGAAACACTGCTGTCCTGAATGCATTCTGAGGTACCTGATAATAAGCTTACTATATCTGGATATACTGATCATAACAAGAAATGTGATTAAAGGTGATTCTGCTCAGAAAAGACACTGTACTGTTATTTCAATTTGGTATTCCAGGTTTCTAACTACTAACATTATAGTGAATAATTTGCTTTTAAACTTTGGGAAAGGCTACAGTTGTGAACAAAGTATACCTTACAGACACTGTATGTCTCAAATCTTGAAATATTAACATCAAGCTTAGAAAGCATGTCAAAGTTAGAGAAACATATTAAAAGCAGCACTAAGAGATAGAGACATTCATAAAGACCAATAAATTATTATAAACTGGTTGGGGAAGTCCTATGGTATATCTGTTGCTTTTATTGTTTAATGAATAAAGAAGCTGTTTTGTGCCTATATAGCAGGGCCAAATAGAGCTAGGTGGGGAAAACTAAACTGAATGCTGGGATAAGGGAGGCAGAGTCAGGGAGAAGCCATGGAGCCACCACCAGAAACAAGAACAAGCTGCCAGCTGGAACCTTGCTGGTAGGCCACAAGTCTTGTGGTAAAATATAAAATAATAAAAATGGGTTAAATAATGATGTAAAACAAACAAACAAACAAAAGCGAGCACTAATGGACCAAGCAGTAATTTAATTAATACAGTTTCTGTGTGGTTATTTTGGGGCTGAGCAGCTGGGAATAACCAAGTGGCCTCCTACAACAATAAACAGTTTTGGAAAATATTAGTTTATTTCGGAAAATAAGCTAAAAATTTTTATCAGTTGCAGTCAGAAAGACTGATTAGCATCAAACTGGGGCTAGTTCATTTCTGTCACAATGAATGACAGAAATAATGGTAGAGCCCTACAAGACGATGACACTTTACAGTTGTGAAAGTTTATCACAGCCACCTCAATATTGATTATATCCATATTTATTCCTATTATAAGTATCAGGAAGCAGTGCTACAATGTGTGTGTGTGTGTGTGTGTGTGTGTGTGT
>LOJH01030033.1:0-17237 GCA_001685095.1 Ellobius talpinus
AAGAAAGAAAGAAAGAAAGAAAGAAAGAAAGAAAGAAAGAAGAAAGAAAGAGAACATTGACTATGCCTTGGTTCCTGTGTTAACTTTTCATTTTAGAAAGTAGAAATTTAGAAAGACCAGTAAGATGGCTTAGAGTAGTGGTTCTCAACCTGTGGGTCACGACCCCTTTGGGCAGTGGGTCACGACCCCTTTGGGCAGTGGGTCTCAGCCTTTCTAATTGTGCTTTTCTTTAACACGGTTCCTCAGATTGTGACAACCCAACCATAAAATTATTTCCCTTGCTACTTCATAACTGTAACTTTGCTACTGTTACGAATTGTCATACATAAGTATCTGGTGTGCAGGTAGTCTTAGATCACCCCTGTAAAAAGGTCATTCAACCCCCAAAGAGTCACAACCCACAGGTTGAGAACTGCTGCTTTTTGGGGTCGAATGACCCTTTCACGGGGGTTACCTAAGACCATCAAAAAAAACATATTTATATTATGATTCATAAAAGTAGCAAAAAATTACAGTTATGAAGTAACAATCAAAATAATTTTATGGTTGGGGTCACCACAACATGAAGAAGTGTTAACGGGTCACAGCATTGGGAAGGTTGGGAGTCACCGGCTTAGAGGGTAAGGGTGTTTACTGTCATGCTTGACCACCTAAGCTTAAGCCCTGGGACCCACACGGTAGAAAGAGAACTGACCATCTTACTTACTTTCCTATTGCTGCGAAGAGACACCATGACCACAGAAACTTATGGAAGAAAGAGTTCATAGGGTTTTGTGGTTCTAGAGGGAGAGTCCATCGCCACCGTGGCAGGGAGCATGGCAGTAGCTTCAGATCTCACCGCCAAGCACAAGGCAGAAGAAGAGCACACAGGGGATGTCATGGGTTTACTCCTCAGCGACATGTCCATCGCCTTCAGTAAGGCCGCAACTCCCAATCCTTCCCAAACACTTTTACCAACTGGGGGCCAGGTATTCAGACATGAACCTATGAGGACTGTTCTCGTTCAGACCACCACCCTGACTCCCTTGGGCTATCCTCTGCCCCCCATGTGTGGGCTCTGGCATGCTCACACGAAGTAAGGTGCTGAGCTGTGTTTCCTCCATCAGGCTAGAAGTTCTCAGGGTACCAGGGTCCCACTGACCCTCTAGAATAGGAATTCCGAAGCTTGAGGCTTTCCCCCCTCATACTGGAAGCATCCTGAGGACCGGAAGCGGTGAAGCACTATGACGGGAACGGAAGAGGTCATAGATTCTGCTCTCTGATGCAGGGGAATGAGGTGTGAGCCACTGGTCACTGTTTCTCTGTCCTTTTGTGCTTTAGGATTCGAAGAGTCTGGCAGAAGAGAAAGTGTGGAGTCAAGTATGGCTGCCTGACCATCTCACACAGCATGGTGAGGCCTCTTGGGGGTTCTGAGCAGACAGATGCCAAGCTCTGAGATCCAATGTTAGAGATCCCTGCTAGGAGGAAGGACGGTATCCAAAGAGCCTACTTAGAATCCTTATCCCCTCCTCTGGGGGAACAGGACTTTCTTAATTATTTAATAGACAAAGAAACAAAGGACTCAGAGGCCCAGGGGATAATATATGTGTCTTCCACTCTCAAATCCCCACAGATCAACCGGCCCCCAGTAAAGCTGACCCTGCTGACGTGCCAAGTGAGGCCAAACCCTGAGGAGAAAACATGCTTCGACCTGGTGACCCGTGAGTAGTCTGTGCCAACCCCACACTGCCCAGTGCTTCCTCCTGAGAGGCTGTAGCCAGGGCTCTGTATTCAGTCCCACTAAGTAGCCAAAGGCTACCACTGCAGACCCAGGACTCCAAGGGCCTGAGACTTTACAGAGTTTCACTTCCCATCCCTCTGAACATGAAAACACATGCTAGGAAGGAGCTGACCTTTCAGGCCAGGAATGTAGCTGACACTGCCTAGCATGCATGGAGCTCTGACTTCCATGCTGAGAACCACATAAAACTAGGCACAGTGGTGCACACCTGTAATTCCAACATGGAGGATCAGAAGTTTAAGGGAATCCTCAGTTACATGGGGAGTTTAGGCTAGCCTGGGCTACATGAGACCCTGCCTCATTTTTTTAAGGCTCTTGTCTTCAGAGAACCCTCTTGGAAGGAATGGGACCCAAGGCTCTAAGGTGGGGGACTGGTTGTCCAGAGGAGAGAGGCACACATAGAGACCCTCAGAAGCCCCAACCTGCTGTAGAGAATCTAGGGCTGTGGGAGGAGAGCATTTAGCCTTGAGAGACAGATTGTAGCATTTATGAGAAAGGAAGGTTTTAAGATGGGGTTAACAGGGTGAGAAGCGTGGAAGAAGAACACGGAGTCCCCCCATCAGTCTCACAAGGGACTTCACATAGAAGTGAGAGGCAAGGCCTGAAGCTGCCTCTTCTAGGTCTGGACCTTGTTCCCCATAGTCGGGACCATGAGGGTCTGGAAGCAGGGTGCTGTATAGTTAAAGCCATAGACAAACCAGTTTGGGATCCGGTGGGGCTAGGTGAAGAAAAGTAGGAAGTAAAGAAACTAGAATGGGGTGGCAGCTGGAGGTAAGGGCCGTGTTGTGCTTGAGTGGGGCTAAGGGGTGTGCTGAGCACTGACCTTGGATCCATGGCCTCATTCAGAGAGCCTTGCTGGGGTCCTACTTCGGAGATGACTTCTGGAGGTGGTGGCACTTCAGGCCTGATCTCAGGAGCACACAGGTGTTTATCCTGGGGAAGGCCTGCAGGATCGGTGGCCTTGATGGCCTTTTCTGTCCCCCGCAGATAACCGTACATACCACTTCCACGCAGAGGACGAGCTGGAGTGTGAGGCGTGAGTGCCAGCTCTGGGCCAGCAGTGGTGGGGGCAGTGCATGGGGTAGGGAGCTCAGTCCCCACCTGGTCTCCTGTCCCCAATACGCCCATTCCATCTCCACAGGTGGGTGTCGGTGCTGCAGAACAGCAAGGATGAAGCACTGAGTAGCGCCTTTAATGGGGAGCCCAGTGGCGGCCAGTGGTCTTGGGGTAGTGCCAGATTGGATTCCGAGCCCCAGGACCTCACCAAGATGCTGGTCGCTGAGGTGAAAAGCAGGCCGGGGAACGACCATTGTTGCGACTGTGGGGCTTCAGGTCAGTGGTGGGGAAGGTTTGGTGGGAGGTATGGTGAAGGGGCTCTGGGCTGGAGGCTTTAGCTGCGCTCCTCGCTCCCCTGCAGACCCCACGTGGCTCAGCACCAACCTGGGTGTGCTCACCTGCATCCAGTGCTCCGGTGTCCACCGCGAGCTGGGCGTGCGCTTTTCTCGCATACAGTCCCTCACCTTGGACCTCCTGGGCCCCTCAGAGCTGCTGGTGAGAGCAGGGTCAGGGGTCAGAGAGAATGCTAGGGGTGTGGGACGGGGCTCTGGGGACTGGAGCGGGCTAACTGGGAATGAATCTGAAGTAACCAGAGTGGGGTTGGTGGGGCGGCACCTGGGGAACTATGGGGAAGGGCTGAACTTCGGAGACTGGACCTTGTCAGGGACTCTGTCCTAGCACCTGCTGACTTGATACCCTGTGCTGTGCCTCCAGCTGGCCTTGAACATTGGAAACTCCCACTTCAATGAAATCATGGAGGCCTGTCTGCCCTCCCAGGGCAGCCCTAAACCCTCTGCTGAGAGTGACATGTAAGGATGGTCTCAGGAGGTGGGGGGTTTGCTAGCTCCCCCGTTCCCAGGGTCTGAGAGAGGTCTGGGGTCAGTAGGTTGGAGAGAAGGGTGCCCCTGACCTGGAAGTCGCCAGGACACTAGATTCTCCTGGAGGGTGGTTCCAGAAGTTACTATGTGGACAAGCTTCTGAGGACCTGTGGTTGTCTGTTGTCTGGGTAGGAGCAGCCGCAGGAACTACATTGTGGCCAAGTATGTGGAACATAGGTTTGCACGCCAATCCACACCTGATCCCCAGAGACTAAGGACAGCCATCTGCAGCAGGGACCTCCTGTCTGTACTGGAGGCTTTTGCCAATGGGCAGAACTTCGGACAGCTGCTGCCAGGGCCTGACGGGCAGGTGAGAGCCCCCTCCCAGGGCCACTTTTAACCCACCTGCACTCATATGCCCCTCAGCCTTCCTCTAAGACCAGATGTCACAGTCTTCTACCATCTGCTCAGATCTCACACATGAAGTGGAAAAGAGAATAATAGCTCCAGCCAAGCAGACGTAGGTCGGAATCCCTGCTGTATCTTTTCTTAGCTCTGCAACCCAGGGCAGTTACTTAGCTTCTCTGAGTCCTATTTCCTCGTCTCTAACACAGATTAACAATCGCCTTGGAAGTGGAAATGGGCAGGTCTGATTAGAGTGTGAAAGCCCCTGCATTTTGGAGATCCATTCATGAGAAAGGATGGATTTCAGAATGATCCCGTCAGCAGGAGTGATTGTGACTGGACATTTAAAAACTGACACTGGAGAGATGGCTCAGTGGTTAAGAGAACTGGCTGCTCTTCCAGAGGACCAGGGTTCAATTCTCAGTATTCACATGGCAGCTCACAACTGTCTGTAACTCCAGTGCCCCCTTCTGATCTCCATGGGCACTGTATGCATGTGGTACACAGATATGCAGGCAAAACATTTATGCCCGTGAAATTGGGGGGGAGATGTAGGCAATCTTTTAAAAACTAAACAACTGGATGTCTCCGGCTGGGGGTGTAGCTCTGTGATGGAGCACAGTGAACCTAACCTGTGAGGCCCTGAGTTAGCCCACTGCACGGGAGGAGGTGGAGCAGGATGTTTCTGAACTATATGTCCGAAATCTTCACAGGCCACCTAGTGGACAGTAAGGGTATAGCTCTCGAGTGAGGTGGGAAGTAGGACCTGGGTGAGGTGGGCAGCATGGGCACCCTAGAGTAGCAGGAGACCTCCCAAAGAGACCACGGAGAGGAAGTAGGAAAAAAGCAGAACCCCAGCCTGATGAGGATTTGGGAACACCTTCTCCTTGGGCCGAGGAGGAATCACTGACTGCCTGGGCTTTCTCAGCTTCCCTCATGTGAGGATCTGTCCATGTGGTCTCGTCTCTTGGGGTTTCTGGCCCCTTCATAATCAGAGATGCTGGGGCAACAAGGGTTCAGGGGGGCAGTACTAGGTTGAGGGCAGGTGATGGGGAAACTCAGGCATGTTTGTGTGTGTATGTTCAGGCACCCGGAGAGCTCGCCCTGCACTTGGCCATCAGAGTTGCCAGCCACGCTTCCCTGCCCCTAGTGGACTTTCTCGTCCAGAATGGGTGAGAGCCCGTCTGCCGCCGGCAGCCTCCCTGTTCCCCGACTCCCTCCTTGTCCCTCTAGCTTTCCCTGGGACTCTGACCCCCTTACCTGCTTGTTTCCCTCCCCAAACCTCCCTGCTTCGCCCTCCTTCTAGTGGCCACTTGGATGCCAAGGCCGCGGATGGAAACACTGCCCTGCACTGCGCGGCGCTCCACGGCCAGCTGGACTGTCTCAAGCTTCTGCTGAAAGGGAGAGCTCCCGTGGGGGCAGGTGCGGCCCGAGGCCCCCTCCGGACTCCTTCACAGACCCGAGCACTGGCAGCAGGCACATTCCTACTCCTGACTTGCTTCTGCGCTCCTCTGTGGCCTCAGGGGTGGGGCTGTCATTCGTTTCTAAAGCCTCAGCTTCCTCTCCTGTCCAAATGGGAGTGTCACAGAGCTAGTGAGCCCTCCAAAAGGTGTGGATGGAGCAAACGAAATCCTATCTGAATCTGGGTACAGTGATGGAACGGTTCCCTGCTTGCTATGCAACATGTGTCTGGTCCCATACCGTTAATCAGTGAATCCTCACAGCCTGGTCAGATAGTTTCAAGTATCATATTCATTTTATAGATGAGACAGTTAAGACCCAGAGAGGTTAAGTAGGTCACCTAAGGCCACACAGCTAGGAATTCAGAGAGCCAGTTTTTTCATACCCAAACAATCTGATTCTGAGGCCCATACAGACCTCAAAGCTGCCTTGATTCTGACCATGGTCCCTGGATTTCCCCTTCACAGTAAATGATGCTGGAGAAACAGCTCTGGACATAGCCAGGAAGAAACAGCACAAGGGATGCGAAGAACTGGTGAGTCTGACGGCAGAGGTTGCCCTCTAACCCTTCCTCACCCCTGCTGGCCCTCTGACATGGTGAGCCTTCGCTTTTGGCAGCTGGAGCAGGCACAAGCAGGGACCCTCACCTTCCATCTCCACGTGGACTATCCATGGGGACATTCCATGGGACATGGCTTTGACAGTGAGGAGGAGGAGGAAGAAAAGGTAGGCCCAGCCCTTCCCCTCTGGGTGAACCAGGCAAGAGCTTTACCGGGCCTGCTTTGGGAAGGGGCAAGCTGAGCTGTGGGAACCAAGACGGCCTTGTCCCCACAGCACTGTCCTGTGAAGTCCCCAGCTCAGGCCTGCTGGGGCAATGGGAGGCTGGACATCAGCAACAAGACATATGAGACCATTGCTGGCCCGGGACCAGCCACTTCACAGAGCCAAAGCGAGGACAGTCCCCCACCCCTGCCCATCAAAAACTCTTCTAGGACCATACAGCCAGGGCGAGCCGGACATTCCAGTGGAGGTATGCTTGGCTACCCAGAAGTATTGCGAGCATGCCGTTCATTGAGAGACTGCTGCGTGGGGTACTGTGCTGGGCATGCATGCTGCATGCCAGTGCTAAGTGTGGTAGCGCATGCCTGTAATCCCAGCTATGAGGAGATGGGAGCAGGAAGATCAGGAGTTCAATGCCAGCTTAGGCTCCGAGAGACACTGTCTGAAAACAAGCCCATCCCGCCATCCAGGTTCCCTTAGGCCATCCTCTCCTTCAGGTAAAGGGAGAGATGTTAAGTGACATGCTTAAGCTGCCACCATTTGTGAAGCTTCTGTTGTGCGATTCCAGCCCAGATTGGGCTTGCTCAGATTCTTCAGTGCTTCAGTTAATTGAAAAGACACGCATTTGTGGAGCATGCCCTATGTGAGCCTAGTGAAGGGATAGAGCCTCAGAAGCAGTCAGTCATAACTGTGAGGCTCCACACACTACAAAGTGCTAATCCCAGGAGACCCAGGCTTGGTCCTCTGCTGAGCGCTCTCCCAGCACTGAGCAGAGCCTGGCTGTGCTCTTGGACTTGTGTGTTGGATGAATGGAGCTTGCTGTGGAAGGCCAGGAGAGAGATAATGGGGAGGGTAGCTCCTGCTGGAGCTGGCAGGGGGTTAGGAGGGCCCCCTGAAGGAGCTATGCCTAACCTGAGCTTGGGGGCTAGGCAGGAATGCCCGGGCTGAGGAGAGCGGGTGGACCCTACTAAATGAGAGTGCTGGGTGGCGCAGGGGCTGAGGAGCTGTGAGACAGCCATGATGGAGCCAAGAAGCCAAAGTCAGCTTTGACGCTGAACAAAGAAGAAAGCATTTCTTTTTAAAAGATTTATTTATGTATATGATTGACATATTTTCATGGATGCCTGCGAGATCCTCTGGAAGAGCAGCCAGTGCTCTTAACCACTGAGCCATCTCTCCAGCCCCAGGAGCTGGGAGTTAAACCTGGGTCCTCTGGAAGAGCAGCCAGTGCTCTTAACCACTGAGCCATCTCTCCAGCCCCACATTTCTATGTTTTTATCACAGGGGAGCAATTAAAAAACAAACATCACTTTGTGGTTCTAGATCGCTCTGACACCCCCAGTCTGAGGTCAGAGTCTCCTGAGGCCTCAGAGAACCCAAGCAGCCCAGCATCTTCCTTATCCAGCCTCACTGGCTCTGTGGAACCTGGGGGGTTGAGCCAAGCCCAGCCTAGCCCTGAAGAAGGCCTCCAGGAGACACCAGGCACCTCCCGACCTGGGCCAGCATCTGGGACCACCCCTCCTGAGCTGTACCTCCCCGTCAAGTTCAGGTTGGTATGGGCCTAGCTGTGCCGTTCAGTATGCCTCCTGACCTCTTTGAGCATGCGTTGGCTTTGATCAGTACCTGTCTGCAGTCTGGGTCACAGTCTCACTGTAGGACCCAAGGTGTAGGCTGGACCTGGGTGGAGTCTTACCTCTTCCTCTTCCTACCACCTGCTTTTTGGTTTTGGTTTGTTTTGATTTTCTTTTTTTCTGAGACAGGGTTTCTCTATGTAACAGCCTTGGCTATTCTGGAACTCGCTTTTTAGACCAGGCTGGCCTCGAACTCACAGAGCTCCGGCTGTCTCTGCCTCCTGAGAGCTGGGATCTACCACCTGCTTTTAAGTTTAGCCAGGAGAGCCAAGGAGGAGCCTGGGCTTGGGCTGCTGAAGTTGGTGGGAGGAGGAAAAGCTTAGCCCCACCTGCAGAGACCCTTCTTAAGCCCTCATGAAATCTTCACCTGTCAATCCAACTACCTCGCTTCTCTGCAAACCCTTTTTGTCTAGACTTGAGTCTGGGGAGAAGTAGACTTGGGAGCATCCTCAGAGCCCCCTGCGGAGAGATCAGTTCCAGACCTCCAGGGCCTTTGATGACCCAGCGTCCCCTTTACTACCACCTCAGTCAGCCTCTTTTGTCTACCTGGGTCCCTCTGAGGGGCTCTGGGCAGCAGGGTGACATTGGCCATCCCTGCCTTCCAGCTCGGAGAGCACTAGATCCTACAGACGGGGAGGTCGGATTCTGGAAGACGGTCCCTCTGCCCGGCATCCTCTGTCTAGAAGGAACATTCCGGTAGGAGCGCTGGCTGTGTGGTTTGAAGCGTAGGTTCTCGTGTTGTAGAACTGGTCAAGAGCAGGCACAGAGGGGAGGGAGCCCTCCCTCTATGGTGGCAACACTATGGACCTAGATGGCCACTGTTAAGCTGGTGCCACCTCCCTGCTTTAGCCCAGGACTGCGTGAATCTGAGTGAAGCCCACCTAGAGCTATTTCCCAGAGGAGACACAAAAGGCTCTTTAACAGTGTCTGCTTCGTCCTTCTTTTCCCAGGTCGTCCTCGTGGAAGGAGATGGCCCAAAGACTGGGGCTCTCGCGGCAAGTTCTCTGCACCTTTTGCACGACTAGCTACTTGCTGACCCCTTTGCACGGCCCACACTGGACCCCAACATTCAAAGCTGGGACTTGAGCCCACAGAACTGGACCATGCCCCTGCCAAGGACACTGGCCCTTCTGTGTTGGGGCTGATGTCCTGGGCCAGGCAGTCCTGAAGTTAGATCTGAGGATGCCTGGGCTGGGTTCAGTTATACAGCCACTCAGTCCTTACCGGACCAGGACCGTTTCTCCCTGCAAGGATGGGACCCACTTGCTCTCTTTCACATCCAGGCACTGTCTTGTGGTCTAGTATTTTCCGTAATGATTCCAGCTCTATGTCCAGACCTTTGCTAGGTACTATGAATGCCACATGAATAAGGCAAGCATCCCACAGGTATGGTCCCTTGCTGGAGAGCTGTTCTCAAGAACTGACTTGGAATGAGCAGATCCTAAAGAAGGAAGATTGCTTCTGAGCCCCCAGGGTCAACTTTTGTTCATCTCAGAGCTATTCTTTTATTCATCTCTAATAAAGGATTCTCGGGGGAGGGCGGATCCTGCTGGTTCATTTATGGGTTCTAAAGAGTAATAGGGAAATGAAGGACTCTTGGACTTGGGGTTCTTTCCCTGGCCCTGGTGAGGGACAGGGCTGGTAAAGAGGAGTGGTAACAGTATAAGCAGGGAATTTTGCCCCAGGAGACATTTGGTATGGCAAACATTTCCACCTGGAGGGTGCATCCCCAAGGTCAGGGATAACATCCTCCAGCACACTCTCTTTTGTCTGTTTGTGCTGCTGTTTACTAGAATGCTGGAGGCTGGGCACTTTCTACAGCAAAAGATTTTATTTGGTTTAGGATTCTGGCGCTTAGAAAGTCCAAACGGCTGTCACAACATCCCAGAGAGGTGGAAAGCAAACACTATGTGTAGTGGTCTCAATTCGCTTTATAGCAACTCTTGTCAAAACTACTTGCTCTGAGAGACAGGCCTCAACCCCCCCCCACTAGCTACCTCCCACTAGGCTCCACCCCTTAAAGGCTCAGTCTTCACTCAACATTGCCACATCAGGCAGGAATCAAGCCTCTGGCCTGTAAGAAAACACACTCAAACCATAGCAGCATGGTAACGGTCATCCCTCTGGCAATAGCCAATCCAAAATGTCAGCACTTAGCCTGAGAACCCCTGGTGCGCAGGAAAGCACACTGGGCTGGAGTGTGAGGACCTCATGTTTGGACTCTCCGGTGGTTCCCTGATTGCCTCGAGATGATGAGTCGGCCAAGTTAGTGAGGTGACCCCCAGGGTAGAGAAGCGAAACAGGAGGTCACCAAATGCTAGAGGAGGACAAGGACAAAGTTGTGGAGAATCTGCTCGCCACACAAGCACGAGGACATGAGTTCAGATCCCCAGAACTCATGCAAAAAGTCAGGCATGTAGTGCACTCCCATACTCCTGGCTCTGTGGAGGCAGATTCTAGGAGATCCCTGCTGCTTACTGACCAGCCCCAAGTTCAGTGAGAGACCCTGCCTCAAAAGATAAAGTGGCTAGCATTTGAGAAAAGCACCCATCAATGTCTGGTCACCACATGCACCCATACACATGCACACAAAAGCATAAAGGATGCTGGTACAGTGGCACACATCTGTAATTCCAGCATCTGGAGGCCGAGGCAAGAGCATAGTGAGTTAGGAAATACCTTCAATCTGTCCCTCTGAGAGTAAAGAATGGGGTACTTACCACCAATGCTGGGCCCCTCTTGGGGTATCAATTCCCTGCCTGCCCCCAAAACTCAAAGGGAGATATGTCAAGTAGCAGCTGTGTGTCATGATTGTGTGCAGGTGAGCTCCCAGGTGGGCAGAGGGGATATAATGGGTACCCGCAGAGCTGGCTCCATTCCGGGAGAATATCAATGATCCCACCTCCTGAAATTCTATTTGCATAGTAAGGTTGGACGTGTTTATTAGGGTCCTTCATACTTGTGTTGGCCAAGAAGCCTGCCAGGAGCTCCAATCAAGAAAAACCTGGCTTTGGCAACTAGATGCTACCCATCCTCTCCTTTCCCCCACCTTCCTTCTCCACATCCCGTTGCTGCAGCCACTGACTTCTCAGTTCCTTCACCGCTGACATGCCAGGGACCTTCCCATCCCTAAGCTTTGTACATTGAGTTCTCCACAGGGCTGGCTGTCTTGCTCCCGTCTGGATGCCAGAACCACCTGGAACACAGCAGGTGCTCAGTAAATAGAATAAACATGCGTCACCTCCTCAATGGCACAGATTCCCTTTTTCTCCCACCAGACTCCCACCCTGCCCCTTACTGCAATAGATTCACTTCTTGAGAGGGGATGGCACCCAGCTGGGCCTTTCAAGTGCCCTCTTCCGCTCCTGCCCCACCGCAGCTGGGGCGAATGCAGTCCTCCTTTTCAATCTTTATTTTGCCCAGCCTGCTGCAGTGAGGTCTTTCTTGCTAGTTGATTGGACAAGTTTGTGGGGGAAAAAACAAAACAAAAACAAACAAGCAAAAAACCCATCCTTGATCGGCATCACACAGCAGCAGTTGGGAGACAGGTGTTCACAACAGGCTACCTCTGGACCAGATCTGGTTCTCTGAGGTTATCTCAGAAAGTTGGGGGATTTCAGTTTCCCCGACCCTCATACACTGTGGGCCCTCTTCTGCTCTCCATCCAGATAAGAGACCCTGGCAGAAAAGTCATTTTCTAGGTCTGCAGAAGACTCTTGTAAGACCTTTCCACCGGAGAGAGATGTGTACACAGCTGAGTGGGAGGCACACTTACTCCGTCCACCCCAAATTTCTCTTCCAAGCACACCCCTTGTACTCTGCCGTAAGAATCACTCAAAGCTTAGCCTCTCAGAGCATGGCTGCGCCCCAGGACTTGAGAGTTTGTTAGAAACACATTAAAGTATACTGCGGCCGGCCAGCAAACGGCTCCAAGCATACCTTCCGAGAAAAAGCTGGAGACGGAAGCACACCACAGGCCTTGGGTACACGAAGGAGCCTAAGTTAGGGGCAGGGCTGACTTCAGGATCTGCACCAAGGATGCGATGAATGTACCAACTTCTCTCGGTTTGGGCATAGCCACGGAGCTAAGTTCTTCTGGGAGATGCTAAGATTCGGGAGCTCAGAACTTCCCGCAGCTGCTCTCACACCCCAGGCGAAGCCTCATGCCCAAATGTCCCTGCAGCCCGGGGCACCCCTACGAGGGTCGGAAGGGAAGAGCCCCTTTTCCCAGCCTGGTTCTTCCCCCCCAAAGGTGCGACCCGCCTGGTTCGTGCAATCTTTGCCCGAGCAGTCCTTGAAGTCTATATTTAGTGCCCGCCACCCCTCCCCCAGCGCTGGGAGGGGCATGCCCCGCCCCCGCCGGGCTAGAGTGGAGTGTTGCGGCCCTTGCGGCTTGCGCTCTGCGCTTTGGCGCCCGCTGCTGCTCTGCGCCCCTAACCCCGCGGGGCGTCGTGGATCAACATGGGCCTGGAAGAGGAGCTGCTGAGGATCGCCAAAAAGCTGGAGAAGATGGTGGCCCGGAAGAAGACGGTGAGGCTGCAAAGTTTGCAACGCAACCCCCGGGCCATGGAGGAGCGACCCGGCCAGCCACGAGCTTGGTGGGCGTGCCGGCCGTGTGCCCGAAGGGAGCGCTCGGAATTCCGGACTGGAGGCGGGTGGAAGGCTGCCAGGCAGGGGAGTCCCGCGCTACTTGCTGGGCACTAAGAGTGTGTGTGTGCGTGCGTGGCCGGGTCTGGAGAGGATCGTGCAGCCCCCTCCCTTCCCCCGAGGCGCGACTGGTGCAAGTCAGTGTGGACAAATCGGGTGCATTCGTGGGCTACCTGCGCTGTGCAGTGAAAGCGTGAGGAGAGACACGAACCCGGGCGAGGATTTTGAGAGTGCAAGGCCGGGGAGCTGCAGGCACGGCGGGAGTTGGAGAGACAAATTCTGGGTGACTTGAAAAAGATCAGAGAAACTCGGGCTGAGAAGGGGCCGCCGAGCTGCATTTGCACCCCGCCGCCCGGGAGTGGGCCTGCGAGACCAGAGCGAAGGGCCTTAGCTGGGGTGCCAGGAGTCTGTTTGCAACTTTTTCCTTGGCTACGGGATGGGGCCCTGGCGGGCANGGGGGGCGGGGAAGCGGGGGAGGAGAGGATGAGGCCTGGGCTGCCCCAGCGGGGGAGGAGCGCGAAGGGGAACTGTACCGGGAGGAGGGTCCGCAGCCCTGCGCGAGGGTCCCAGATCTCTCAGTTCCAGCAGCGCACAGCGAGAGCCAAACGGAAAGTTAATGTTTGATCTATCTATCTAGCGATCTTTGCCTCGGGCTGGTGGCTGGCGCCTGTGCCAGTTCTGGAGGGCGTGAACAAGGAGGGAGGGAGGACAATTCTGGAGCGAGAAGACAGGGGACCCGGTGGATAAGGCCCTCCACTCTGACTCGCCGCGGGGTCCTTTTCTTCTCGTAGTGTCTAGCAATGTGTTACACCGGGACCTGCGTTGCGCCAGTACATTGCGCCAGTACATTCCAGGAAAGTTGAAAAACGGTGGGGTCCCCGAGGAGAGGTTTCAGAGCCAGGAAGAGCGACTGAGGCCTGAGGAGCCAAGGGGGTATCAGGCAGGCATCCTGGAATAGTTGCAGGGCAACAATGAGATGGTGGCGTTGACACAGTGTTGAGAGCTGCCGTTTCCTCGTCTAAGATGATTGAATTCCTGGGGAAGAGCATCTCGGGGCAGTAGGGAGGGTGAGGAGTGAGACAGGTGTGCAAAGCCAATAGCAGGTCTGAGGCAGGTGACTGAGGTGAGCTAGGCTTGCTTCTGCATGGCTGGAGGGGATGCAGAAAGATGCCTCTCACCTGCACCACCCAGACTGCAGTTCCTCCCTCAGCTCCCATCATCCGCTGAGCTGCTCTGGGCCACCCCAAACGTTGCCGGCAAAACCTAATCTCAAGTCACGGGACACTTCACCAGCTGGAGAAGGCAGAGCCCAACTAAGAAACTGAGTGGCATTTCAGGTAGACAGGCTGTCTAAGCCTAACCCCTTGCTCACCACAGACACTCGGATGAGCAAAGGAACTGGACTTCCAGGTGAGAAGGATTAGGGGTAGGAGGAAACCCAGGAGGCTCCAGGGAAGACAGCCAGGTTGGGAAGCTTAAGGGGCCTCCTATGGCTTCCCTCTCAATCCTTTTACAGCCCTAGGCCAGCCACTCTAGTTTTCTTCTTTGGACCTCGGTTTCCTCTTCTGTGAAATAGGAAGAGGTAGTGGTGCCTCTTGGGAATGAGGGCCCGTGGAAGTGACAGGGCTGTCGCCAGGAAAGCGGTATGTCTGGTCACAGGGTCCTTCCAGGACAGAGCCAGTGTAGAGCCGCATCTGTGCCTGGAGTCTCTAGCAGGGTTTGAGTAGGCACAGAGCTCTGGGCTTCCGCCTGGGAAAGGCGGGCCTGTACTGAGAGTGAAAGTGGGCCCGCCCAGTGGCGGTTAGTCCAAGAGGGAATTGCTTCCTGCAATAAGACATCGTCCACAACGCAGCTCAGGGCTGGAATTTATTTATTCAGCGACTGGGGCTTTGTCAGATACTATGAGCATGCACCAGCGAAAACAGCAAGGAAGAGACAAGCACCCGTGTACAGCTATACCTACACACAATGACACATCAACAGAGCCACACACATGCCACCTCGCAAGCCACTTCTACTTGCCTGTGTGTGAGATGCGGCTCCTGACGCTATCTATCAGGACAGGCTTGGTACACTCTGACAGTTTGAGTTAAATCAGAATGCCCCGAAAGTTGACAGCGCGACTTCACCGGGAAATTCAAAGCCAGCAGCCTCATTTACACCTTCAGACATCATCACACGGGACAGAGAGACACAGGGGGGGTCTCAGGCTGCATCCTCGTGACTCCACAACTGCACCAGAGAGACTGTTCACCACACAACGAGCGAGGCATATCCAGCCTGATGGGCAGGCAGCCTTTATGAGCCTGCCTACAAGGCAAGCTCGTGGGCGTTACTCCTCAGTATGACCCAGTCATATAGAGCTGCAAATGATTGAGCTCTGGTCACGGGATTTCCAGGTAGCTTGCAAACTGTTAAACATAGACATTTGAAAAACATTAATATGCTTATAATGAAAAGAACTCCTCGCACAGGGCCTCCCCTGCCAGTTCTGCCCCACATCAGGGACCAGGGGTTGGGAAAAAAAGAACAACAAACCTTGAACTAGCAAGACAACTCAGTGGGTAAAGGTGCTGAGTTCAGAACATGTGGTGAGCTGGGCATGGCGGTGTACACCTTTAATCCCAGTATTCAGGAGGCAGAGGCAGGTGGATTGCTGAGTTCTAGGACAGCCAGGAGAAACCCTGTCTCAAAAGAAAAGAAAGAAAAGAAAAAAGAAAAACAAGAACGAAACAACATGTGATGAGAGACAGCTGATGGCACTGGGACATCTTCTGGCCTCCACATGGAGGCTATGGCATGTGCACGTATGCACAAACATACAATAAACGTAAAAGAAAACCCGGTTCAGAAACAGCATGTTGGTAGCTTGAGAGTCATCGCTGGAGGAGTATTTACACCACAGAAACTAGCTAATGCTATGAATCAGGGTGTTCTCCTGGGAACTGGCTGTCGGTATGCACCATCATGTGATAACCCGTGTTGGTATTCTATGACTGTATGTATTGGCAGATCTGTGCCTCGGTATAGGATGTGAAGCTCCAAGGCCAGTGTTCATTCCAGCCTAGGTTTGTTTGTTTTTGTTTGTTTGTTTGTTTGTTTTCCTGAGACAAGGTTTCTTTGTATAGCTCTGGCTGTCCTGAAACTCACTCTGTAGACCAGGCTGGCCTTGAACTCGCAGAGAGTTCTACTGCCTCTGCCTCCTGAGTGCTGGGATTAAAGGCTTGTGCCGCCACTGTCCGGTCCAGCCCAGTCTGTACAAAGCTTCTTGGTTTCCTCTTCTGTAAAAGGGTTAATAGTTCTATAAAGTGCCGCCACTGTCCGGTCCAGCCCAGTCTGTACAAAGCTTCTTGGTTTCCTCTTCTGTAAAAGGGTTAATAGTTCTGTAAAGTGGAATGGTAAATAGGACCCACTTGCCAGGGGCCTTCTGAGAGGTGGGTGGGTGGTTTGTATGTTTTTGAGACAAGATCTTATATATAAGGCCTGCCTCAAACTCAGTACGTGACTGAGAATGACCTTGAACTTCTGCTCTTCCTGCCCCCACCTTCCAAGAGCTGAGATTCTAGTTCTGAACTACCACCCTGGTGTTATACAGTGCTGGTGTCTAAGCTTTGTTTATAAGTAAGCACTCTCCCAACTGAACTACCTTCCCATCTCCTCCTTGTGAGAAGTCAGTGGACATTAAGGACTTAAGTGCTCCAGCACATAGTAAGCCTTTTGCTAACATCAAGCATGGAGTTGTGTTCCTCCATGTTCATAGACACACCCGTCTGCAGGTCATTTTAGAAACGCTGAACCTCAGTGCTAAGGGAGGCTAAGGACTAACAGAGGACAGCTCATAGGATGTGGTCCAGGTCCTGGCAAGGGGAGGCTGGGAGCTGGTACCAGGCAAGGGACATACAGGACATAGTTTGTGTTCCTCGGGGGACTAATCTGAAGATAGCCAGGGCTGGCTTCTAGACACTAAACTTGCTCTTAGCCAAAAAGCTGAGAGGCAACAGGGCCTGCTTCTAGGATGCAGGTGCCAGGAAGGAGAATGCTAAAATGGGCTGAAGGCGTGTTTAGGACCTGGCAGACAGGTTTTCAACTCCAAGCTTCCTTCTTTCTCTCTTCCTGCTTTCTACTCTGTTTGATCTTTAAAAAATATTTATTTTAATTCTATGTGTTTGGAAATTTTTCCGTCATGCATGTTTATCTGGGCACCGCGTGCCTGCAGTGCCCGTGGAGACCAGAAGAGGGTGACGAGTTGTGAGCCACCCTGTGAGTGCTGGGAACTGAGCCCTCTTAAAGAGCAGCAAGGGCTTCAGCCACTGAGCCACCTCTCCAGCCCCTGTCTCGTTCCTTCTTGTGTTTCTATACTCAGAGAGCAGATGAAATGACTCAACGGTTTCATCCACTGGATCCTTACTATGTATTAGGAATTCTAATTATTTTATACCATTAGATAAACAGATACGCATGACAGAAAAATTACTCTGAATTACAGAAAAGTAACAAAAGGAGCTGTGTGTCCTGTTGATCTAAGGCACTATGGATGGATCTCAGAAACAGTAATCTAGGAAAGCAAAAAAGATGCTTATGCTACACTTTTGGGGGGATTGAGAGAGGGTTTCTCTGTGTAACAGTCCTGGCTGTCCTGGAACTCGCTTTGTAGACCAG
>LOJH01030034.1:0-17237 GCA_001685095.1 Ellobius talpinus
TTCAGGCATACACAGAGACAAAATATTGTATACATAATAAATAAATAAATATTTAAAAAATAAGATGAAAATCCTTTTAAGTTAAAAAATACAAAATAAATAAAAATACAATTTAAAAGGCTTTTATTTGCCAACTTGTCTCTCAGTTGTAAAATATTGATACTTTTGTAAGGCAAGTTACCCAATTATTATCTTTTTCTCCTCAAATTCATTGGCCCCTCTGTGCAGCTTTTCATGAACCCTAGAATCAATTTTCCAAGGTAAAAAGAAAATCCTGTGACTATTTTCATTGAAATTACACATCAGATTTATAGATTGCTTGAGCAAGGATTGACACCTCCACAACACTGGGAGGACTGGCTCCTTTCCTCCATTGATTCAAGGCTTAAAAAAATAGTCCTTCATCCAATTTCAACATATATCTTTGCACACATTTTGCTAACCACATTGTTTTGGTCCCCTGATGCTTCCTAAGTCGTCATTACTGGTCTCTAGGACAGGAATTGATCTGGATATATTTATTGCCTCATGTGAGTCTCTTCATTCAATGCTCTAATTAGTTCTTGTGGTTTTCCAGTTTATTCTCTGGCTTTTGCAGGGTGAACACATTATCTGCAAATAACAATCATTTTTATCTTAGCCTTGCCAATATGTACGCTTTGGTTTTCTTTTTTGTTATCTGATCTCCCAACATGAAGACAGGAGACAGCCTTGATGAATGCCAGTCTTCAAACACTGCTGACTTGTATGACATGAGTTGTGTGATGGTTCCTAAACTGGTACCGAGAGCATTGGTCCACAAGATACTGGCTGTTGATGGAGATTTGGAGTCTGAGTAACTTTAGAATGTGCTAGGTTGAACAGCAACTTGGTTTTTGCTTCAGTAGTCATCAGCAAATGTGATGTTTAAATATATGGAGCAGTCCAGGAGGTAGAGACAAACCCTGAGCAAGAACAACTCAGAGGAGGAAAGTATTTGTCTGGCTTACATTTTCAGATGCATCATTGAGGGAAGACAAGGCAGGGACTTGCAGGCAGGCATGCTTGCTATTTCGTGCAGTATTGCTTCAGACCAGGAAACTCACCCGCGTCCAGGAAGGACAGGAGAAACATGGAAGAAAGTGGCTAGCTTTCAGGCTAATACTCAGCTAGCTTTCTTATACAGAGTAAGACCTCTTGCCCCGGGAATGGAGTCACCCTTTGTAGACTGGGCCTTCCTAAATCAATTAGCAACCAAGACAACCCTCATGAACATGCCAGTAGGCCAATCTGATCTAGATAACCCCTCCTCAGTGACCCTGTACCATGTGCAGTTAACAGTCAGAGTTAACTAGGATCAAAGTTTTTACCTTTCAACATTTTCAGCCTTAATTGGACACTGCCCTTTCTCCTTCATGCCTATGGTTTAGCAGTTTCTAGAACTGCCCATAAGGAACTGATGTGCCTACTACTCTAACACTCACTGTGAAGGGTGCTTGCTTTGAGTTCTGGACAAAGAATGTTGGATGGATGCACAAACTTTTTGACTTTTTTAATTCCTATTTTACTGAGAGTTTCAAATTTACTTATGTTTTTGACAGACAGAGTCTTGCTCTGTTTCTCAGGCTGGAGTGTAGTGGGTATTTATAACATGCATCCCTATTCCTGGTACTAAGTATGGACTGATACCTCATTAGCATAGTGCAGTATAGCCCTTAATTCCCCGGCTCAAGCCAGTCTCCTGCTTCAGCTTCCTAAGTAGGTGCTGTAGATGCTGCATACCTGACTAACTTTTTAAAAATTACGATTGGAACTTAATTTGAATAAGTGGTTTTTTAGATGTCTAAGGAGACAGCTTTAAATTAGTAGAACATTACCACAACGCATGAAATGTGGCTAAAATATCACACAAAATCACAAGGCTGCCTGGCTATGAAATGTTAACAGGGATGAAATGGAGCAGCCAGGCAGCCAGGCGCTCCCAGGGTCCCGTCCCTCTGTAGGACCAATGGGCTACTGCTTCATCTGCGGTTTGCTACCTCCTGGTGGCTATTTGCTGCTATGAATTTACACATCCATGAGGCAAAACTGGCTCAGGTTGGTCCAAACTTTAGGAGAGAAGCAACATTCCCAGGAATCTTCCAAATTATCCAGAACAAACTTTGGCAATTCATCTAGAGAGATGGAGCTGAAGGATTCTGGAAACACAAGGGACTCACTGTCCCCAATCCTTGAGCCTAGCTAGTGTCCTCCTGGCCTTGTCCTGATCCTTGAGTCTAGTGTCCTCCCTCTGCATGTCCTCTTTGTTCTCAGATTCAGAAATTAAGTCATCTATTCAACTCCTGAGTGAGCTCATGGGCTTGGTGCAGTACTCAAACCAACAGCTAGCTCTGCTATCAATTTTTTTAAAATTTACTTTTTCGTTAATGATTTATTTATTTATTTATTTATTAAACATAATCTCTCTATTAATCTCTTTGGTAATTTCACCACATTTCATGTACCCTAATTCCACATATCTACACTTTGCTCTTGCAGCATCCCCTCCCAAGAGAAAATTAAAAAAAAAATTAAAACCAAACCAATCAACCAACCAACCAAACAACCAACTAACCAAACAAGCACTTTGGTCCTCCATCTTTTGCACCTCTCCAGCACCTCTTTGTTCATCTTAGCGGCACTGGGAGCCATGCTGTGTTACGCAGTAGACCCTTTGGTCCTACCAGCTTTACTTGAAAATGTTCATTGCAATGAGTCTTTGGTCTGGTTGAAGGCCTTTGGTTTCTGGTACACCATCATCACTGGACCCTCACCAAAATTCCTTACAGATATCCCGAGGTCATCCTAAGTCATGGAGATAGTTCCTGCTGGTATCATTCCACAGGACCAGCCCCTTTACATGCTCCTATAGGTCATAGCCAGGGTAGATGTTGGGGTGGGCCAATCTAAGGCCCTGGATGTGGGCCTGGGTTGTAGTTGAACTGGTCAGACCTGGCCGCTGGGGCTGTCCCACTCAGGCATGGGGTGGAACCAGCTTCGCCTATGCCCTTGCCATCCAGAGAGGGGTGGGGCCATCTCTCTGATGTGCAGAAGACTGCTCTCCCATGAGGGTTGGAGTCGGTTCTCTTGCTGCAGTGTCCAGCAAGGGGAAGGGCCAGCTTTCTCAGGTCAGAGAAGGGCAAGACCAGCTCAGCCTGGTTCTCGGATTTCATCATCATGGTTCTTATGAACCCTGAGGTAACACAGGCCACAGACATCAACACAGAACCCAGCAGCCCCAGGACCACAGACCCAGACATGGCCCTCAGCAGCAGCTTGTACCTGAATGTCACCATGGCCCCTGAGGAAGCTTAGGCCACTCAGATCAGTATGGCCCTGGTGGCAGCATGGCTCTCAGACACCAGTGTGCTCTCAGGTGGCTGACCGACTCCAAGCATCTGCACAACCCTTGGTGGTAACAGGAGCCACAGATGTCAGCTCAGACCCTGGCTGCTGTAGGGACATTGACCCAGACATGGCCCCTGGTAACAACTTAGGCCTGGATGACGCCATGGCCCTGGGTGGCAGCACAGGACACTCATGGCTCTAGCTGCGGCATTACCCTTAGATACCAACAAGGTCACAGGTTGCAGCCCACACCCTGGGCATCCATGTGGCCTTCAACATAGACCTTGGCCACAGACCCAGATGTGGTCCTTGGCAGCAGTAGGGCCTGGATGTTACCATGGCTCAAGGTGTCAGTGTAGGTCACTCAAATTGGCACGGCCGCAGTGGCATCATGGCCCTAGGTGTCGATCCCAGACCCTGGAATTCTGCATGGTCTTCGATGATAACACGTACCACAGACATCATCAACTCAGACCATGGTCGCAGCAGGGTCATGGACCCAGATGGGCCTCAGCTGCAGCTTGGGTCCAGATGTCACCATGGCCCTGGGTGGCAGCACAGGACACCAAGTTCAGCATGGTCCCAGTGGCAGTATGACCCTCGGACAATATGGATTCAGGTGGCTTATCTGATACCGGGCATCTGTAAGACCCTGGCTGCTGCAGGGCCACAGACCCAGACATGACCCTTGGCAGCAGCCCAGGCCCAGATGTCACCATGGCCCTGGGTGGCAAGCAGACAACCCATATCATCCTGCTCCTCACCACTTTTGCTTCCTCCATTCTGCCTCTTTCCACAGCACATGAACCATTCTGCTTCTCTTTCTCTTCCATTTCTCCACCACGCATCTGCTCATCATGATGGCACCCTCCTGCCCCGTGCCCCAAGGTGCTGGATGGGCCCGTAAATGTCTTCAGCCAGCCCAGACCTTAAGGACACAGGCTGGCCTATGGGTGGCTTTCACCCACCTAAGATGAGTGGCATCAGGCAGGTCTGTGTGACTTATTTATTTTTATTTCTTGTAAAATGATGTTTGGCTTGCATGCGTGTCTGTGTGAGGGTGTCAGGTCCCATGGAGCTGGAGTTAGAGACAGCTGTGAGTTACCATGTGCTGGAAATTAAGCCCAGGCCTCTGGAAGAGCAGCTCTTAACCCCTGAGCCATCTCTCCAGCCACCTAGAATTATTTCTTAAATGTCATATCTTATTCCGTGCTTAGTGTGTACCAACTACTTGGCTATGGTTTTCTTAGTTCCTTTTCTGTTACTAGGATAAAAAACTCTGACGACTCAAGGAAGAAGAGTTTGTTAGCTCAGAGTTCAAGGTAGAGTCCATCATGGTGGGGAAGTAAAGGGAGCAGGAACCTGAAGCTCACATCGCATCAGAGGAAGAGAGCAACTGAGGAATGCCTGTGCTTGGCTCGCTATAACCCAGGGAATGGTGCCGCCCACAGTGGGCGGGGCTCCTACCTTAGGCTCGAACAGCCCTGCATGGACATGCTCAGGGTTTAACTCCCAAGTGATCCTGCAATGTGGTCAAGCTGACCATTCACACAAACATCACCCTAGTCTTCAAATTAAATCTTTCAAAATTAATACTTCTATTTCTCTGGTTTGGATGTTGCTATTACTAGTTCTATTTCACAACTGGAAAAATCACCACAGAGAGATTAACTACAGCGCTTACTCAGGTCACCCAGCCAGTTCCTATTATAATGAGTAATAAAGTCAGATTCAAAGCTGTTGGTTTCTTTAAAATGCAAGCCTCTGGGTGTAACCTCCTTGCCCTTCCTTGCCTTCCAGGAATATATCTGGGAATGGTGTAGTGCTCCAACCCCACTTGCTTCAAATCTACCTGCTCATATAGTTTACATTTTTAACATACAGTGGGGATATTTTTCAACAAAGTTTTTCTTTTTGTGTGTTTCCTTTGCCTTTGGTATCAGGATTATATAAGATTCATAAACCAAACTAGAAATTTTCTGTTCACTGAAGTGCTTTGATGGTTGGAGAAGAATTTATGCTGTCTCTTTCCCTAAAATGTTTGTCACCCCATCTGCAAAACCGTCCTGGTCCTGGAGCCTCTGACAGTTGCTCTAGTTAGTGTTCTGCTGCTGTGAAGAATACTCACCCCCCTGGAGAGGAAATGGTTTATTTCAGCTTACAGGTTAGGATCCACCGTGGAGGAAGCCAAGGCAGGCAGGCACTCAGGGCAGGAGCCGAAGCAAGACGGTGGAGGAACATTGCTCCAGCTTGTGCTCATCAGCCGTTCGCATACCGCCCAGGGGTGACACTACCCACAGTACTCTGGGCCCTCCCACATCAATCCACAGTTAAGAAAATGCCACCCAGACATGCCCACGGGCCAATCTAAAGGAGGCGATGATTCAGTTGAGGTTTGTTCTTCCCAGGTGTGTCAAGCTGATGACCAAGATTAGTCACTGCAATGATTAAGATTATCTGCTAAATTATTAGTCTGCTCTAGTTTCTCACTTTGAAGTCATTCAGGATTTCCTGAGATAATCTTCATATTTATCTTGAGAAGTTCAGTCGTATAACTTTAATCATATATTAGTGCTAAATGACACATAGCGTTATTATATGATTATTATAATATCAATTAATATGATTAAAAATAGTGCAAAACAGTCCACCTGAGTGTTTATACCTGCTAAAATCTCTGTAATGCTCAACCATCTTCTCATGTAAGGTGTCTGTGAAGTGTTCTGTCACATCTTTCTTATGCTTCTCAAATGAGCCCTTTAATAAAAGACACAGCTAAATATCTTTGAAATTAATTTTTTCCGCAGTTATATTTTTGGGATTGCAGATGTTAGAGATTTGTTAGTATGCTATCTTATGGCAGAATTGGCAGAAATGGAATCCCAGAATGATTAGGAGACTTTCCCAAATGGCACAGCTAAGTGGCGAAGGGTCCTACAGTGGTGATAACTAGTATGGTGGTTGTTCTGATTGCCAGTTGACCGATTTGGAGTCACCCACGAAGACACAGTGCTGGGTATGTCTATGGGGCATTTCCAGGAATGTTTGGCTGGGAGGGAGGGAAAGACCTATACTGGACTAGCCCAGACAGAAAGAGACCCTACCCTGCCTGCCTGCCTTCTCTTCTCCCTAAGCAAGCACGTCTCTCATTGCCAGCACCATCCTCATCTGACAGGTGGGAGAGTCGGGTTGGGACAGCTTTTTGGATTGAGTTCTTTGTTTCCCCAGTATGTAAATGATCATTGTTGGAATACCTAGATCCTATTGAGTAAATCAATCTAATAAAGCCCCTTCTATAATACATGTGTGTTCCATGGATTCTGTTTCTCTAGAGAACCCTGCCTAAAACAACTAACATAACCCCAGGCTCTGATATCACTAACCTGTTCACAGAGTCAGCTTCCAATCAATAGCTTCTACTACATTTCTGTGCTCAACTTCATGCTATTAATTATTATTTCCTTATATTTGTTTTAGGTTCAATTATGGGGGGGCGTTTAAGACAGGCTTTCTCTGTGTAGCTTTGAAGCCTGCCCTGGAACTCACTCTAAACTAGGCTGGCCTTGAACTCACAGAGATCTGCCTGCCTCTGCATCCCGAGTGCTGGGATTAAAGGCATGTGCCACCACCACCTGGTTTGGGCCTCAATTCTTAATCCAGTTTCTCAAGATGAAAACTTACTTGTCTCATTTGATATGATTCTCTTTCTTTTCAAGATGAGCCCTCATACTATGACTTTGCCTCTAGGTGATGTTATAGCTGCACCTCACAATTTTAAAAAGGTTTTTATTATCACATATGGATTTCATTATGTTTTCCTATGTGTATGTAATGTATTTTTATCACGTTCCCTCCCGTTATTCTCACGTGTTCCCTTCCCATGTCTGTTAATCCTTTCCTTTTCCCAGTCAGCCCGATTCTACTTTTCTGTGTGTCTGTATGTGCGTGTGGTGTGTGTGTGTGTCTGTGAGTGTTGTGTGTGTGTCTTTGTGTGTGCTTGAAGATCCTAAATGCTAGGGCTACAGGTGAGAGCCATTCTACCCAATAGGAAGTACTATTCAATTCAATAAGTTTTGGAATTTTATGATGTGTCTTCCTATTGCTTGTTTTTGGTATAATTATGAATGGAGAGAAAGAAAACACTGCATGATCTCTACTCTTTTTGGTTTCGATACAAGGTTTCTTTGTGTAGCCCTGGCTGTCCCAGAACTCACTATGTAGACCAGGCTAGCCTCAAACTCAGAGATTGTGTCTGCCTTTGCCTCCCTAGTGTTGTGTTTAAAGGCATGTGCCACCTGTCTCCCCCTAGCTGATCTCTACTCTTGAAAGAATGAGTGTTTCATTCTTGGGCAGAAACTGACAAATCAGGTCCCCTTGGGTGCAGAGCTGCCCAGGTTTTTCTGTGTCCTTCTAACTCCCCTCTTCTTCCCATCACTTAGGAGCATTCTACTGGACTTTCTTGGTTGCTTGGGTAGTCAGGCCCTGCTTTTTCTGTTTGCTTTGTTTTTGTTTTTTGAGACAGGGTTTCTCTGTGGCTGTCCTGGAACTCACTTTGTAGACCAGGCTGGCCTCAAACTCATGGAGATCCACCTGCCTCTGCCTCCCAGATGCTGGGATTAAAGGGGTGCACTACTATGCCTGGCTTGCTTTGTGTATCTTAAAGGTCTGGGCTTTTGTGTCACCTTGGTAAACATATCGTTATCTTTGTAATTATATTAAATCAGGTTTTGTTTTGAAGGTTCACAGTTGGATTGTGTGTGTGTGTGTGTGTGTGTGTGTGTGAACATATGTGCATGAGGGCACACATATACCACTGCATGCATTGGAAGAGGACGATTTGTAGGAATAGGTTCTTGACTTGTATCATGTAGGACCTGGAGATTTAACTCACCTTGTCACCTTGTCGGGTTTGGTGGCCAGTGCTTATACTGCAAAGCCATCTCAAGGACCTCCTTCTCCATCCATCTCTTCCTCTTCCTCTTCCTCTTCCTCTGCTTCTGCTTCTTCTGCTTCTGCTTCTGCTTCCTCCTCCTCTTCCTTCTTCTTTGAGACAGGTTTTCTCTCTGTAGCCCTGACTGTCCTGGAACTCACTCTGTAGACCAGGCTGGCCTCAAACTCACGGAGATCCACCTGCTTCTGCCTCCCAAGTGCTGGAATTAAAGGAATTTACCACCACTGCCCAGCTTCTTCTTTCTTAAAACTCCTTTGTTTACTTCATTTTTTTGTCATATTTGGGATAAAAATCAAGGCCTTATCCATGCTAGGCAGATACTTTGTCTGGTAGAGCTTCTCCCCAATTCACCTAGATTTTTATCGGTGTGTACATGGTCATTTGGCTCCTGAGTCCTTTAGCACTTTTGGTGGCTGCACTGTTACACAGCCACATAACAGCCACTGTTACTCTGCCACATAAAGAAAGAGGAGAAAGATCAAGGGGCAGCCCTCCCCCCTTTCCTGCTTCATCTGATAAGATGGGTTTCCTCTTGGGGCTCCAGGGCCTTGCTTATACTATGTCACCACAGGGAGGCTTTGCTGGTGATTCACCCTGGCAACAAGAGAAAGAAAAAAGGAGAGACAACCCGAGGACATGTCCTCTGTCTCACAGAGATCCCATGGTGGCTGGTCTTGGCTGTCAACTTGACTAGAGCTGGAATTAACTAGATGGTGAGTCACTCCTGTGAGGGTTTTCTTGATCAGATTATTTGAAGTCTCTTCCTGGTCCCACATTCTCTCTGTGTGTTAGCATTGGAAGGTCAGGGTAGATTTTACAAATGGAATTGGCATGCATGTTTATACTGTTAATCATCTTTTATACTGTGTTTCCAGGGGCTGGAGAGATGGCTCAGTGGTTAAGAGCTTTGTGGTTAAGGCTGCTCTTCCAAAGGGCCCAAGGTTCAATTCCCAGCACCCACACGGCAGCTCACTGCTCTGACACCCTCACATAGACATACATACAGGAAAAGCACCAACATGCATAAAGTAAAAATAAGTAAATTAAACAAAAATAAAAACAAAGTCAGTGTTTCCAAATTGTTCTTTGAATTTGCCCAAGCTGATTTATATTGTACTAGCACCATTCTTAAAACAGGCTGATGAAATGACTCAATGAGTGCCAGGCGGTGGTGGCACACACCTCTAATCCCAGCACTGGGGAGGCAGAGGCAGGCAGATCTCTGAGTTCAAGGCCAGCCTGGTCTGTGGGTAAAGCGGCTTGTTGCTAAATCTGAAGACCTGAGTTTGATCCTTGGGACCCACATGGTAGAGGGAGAGAACCAATGCCTACAAGTTCCTCTGACCTATATATTTGTGTTGTATGGGCACACGCACATGCAGGCATGCACATAGTCTCACACACACAGAGACAGACAGACACATATACTGAGAGAAAGACAGAGTGACAGTCAGTCAGACAGACACACACAGAAGTACACACATAGAGACTGACAGAGAGACAGACAGACACACACACAGAGGTACACACATAGAGACTGACAGACAGACAGAGAGACAGACAGACCCACAGAGGTACACACATAGAAACTGACAGAGAGACAGAAAGACAGACAGACAATGTAATTTAAAGCTAAACAAAGCTCTCTGAGCCCACCCACCAACAAGAGCTCTACAGCTTTCCATTGTTTCCAGTCTTGGGCAGAGGTAGGCTGAGTTGATTTCAGTACCATGTTTGCTACTAGGAATTAAGCATCTTTTAGCATGTTCTTGGCCATTTATACGGCCTCCCTGGTAACAGTCCCTTTCTATTCATGCCCATTTTTCTATCTGGTCATTTGTCTTTTCACTATTGATTGGTTGTAATTGCATGTGTAGTTTCTGTGTTTACTGAGGCTCGTGGTGAGACTCATTACTTAATCAATGTGTCCATATGTTCTGTGAGCATTTGAGAAGCAATGTAATCCTTGCTCTAATTCTACGAGATATATCACAGCCATCTGGTTAATTTTGTTCTTTAGATAGCCTATATGATCTTCTAAAAGTATTTGATATGTTAAATTCTGAGGTGGAGCAGGTGTTTTCATGTCAAACACTCTGGTTGTAGCTTTCTTTCTTTTTTTTAAAGAAATTTATATAGCTTTCTTTTTTAACAAATGTATCTATTTTTATTCTATGTCCATTGGTGTTTTGCCATGGATATCAGATCTCCTGGAACTGGAATTACAGACAGTTGTGAGCTTCTATGTGGATGCTAGGAAATTGAACCCAGGTCCTTTGGAAGAACAGTTCATGCTCTTAACCACTGGGCCATCTCTCCAGCTCTGGTTACAGCTTTTCTAAAACTGCTCTTTTGTTTTACTTTTTCTCTTTTTCATTTTCCATGTCCCGTTTATGCTCTTTTCTCCCTTCCCTTCCCTTCTCTTCCTTCCTCTCTTCTTCCCTTCCTCTTGTCTCTCCTTCTCTTCTCCTCCCCTCATTTCCTCCTCCTTTCTCTTCACTTCTCATCTCCCCCTCTTCCCTTCCCTTTCCTGGTGACTCCAGTCCATTTTGTGCTGAAGACCTCAACCAGGCTCAGCTCACACACAGGCCTGCGGCATTATGGAAACACAGTCCACCATGGCTCTGAGCTGTTCACCTGGGAGTGCTTTCTCATTCAACAGGGGAGAATTGGAACAAGAATAAGGGAAGTTTTTAAAAATTCAAATAGATTATCACTATGAAGCCAAGACTGATTTTAAACTTGTGATCCTCCTGCCTCAGCCTCCCAAATGTAGGTATTATAGGCATGTCTCACCATGTCTAGATGAATCCTTCTTGTTTCTGACATCAGTGATCATGTTTTGTTTCTTCCCCACACACCTGCATACCCCACTTTTGGCTTGATCTTTTTCTTTGATCTTTGGACAACCATGCATTTCTACACTACTGTTTTCTTGTTGTTCTTGTTTTGTTTTCCGAGACAGGGTTTCTCTGTAACTTTGGAGCCTATCCTGGAACTAGCTCTGTAGACCAGGTTGGCCTCAAACTCATAGAAATCTGCCTGCTTCTGCCTCCCGAGTGCTGGGCACCACAACTGCCTGGTCTGTTTTTTGAGTCTTAATATAGCCCTGGCTGACCTTGAACTCACAGAGCTTTCCCTGCCTTTTATCTCTCTCTCTCTCTCTCTCTCTCTCTCTCTCTGTGTGTGTGTGTGTGTGCGTGTGTGTGTGTGTATGTGTGTGTGTATGTGTGTATATGTGTGTTCATACTCCACTAAATTCCAGTCCCAGCACTGAGATCCTTGGGTCTGATGTCAATCATATTCTTCCTAGGTGAAGACTCTAGCAGCACAGCTGTCCCTCTCTCCAGAACACTGTAGACAATGCTCCCCCTCCAGAACGCTGTAGACAATGCTCCCCCTCCAGAACGCTGTAGACAATGTTCCCCCTCCAGAATGCTGTAGGTAATGCTCCCCCTCCAGAACGCTGTAGGTAATGCTCCCCCTCCAGAACGCTGTAGGTAATGCTCCCCCTCCAGAACGCTGTAGGTAATGCTTCCCCCTCCAGAATGCTGTAGGTAATATTTTCCCCTCCATAATGTTGTAGACAATGCTTTTTCCTCCCTCAGAACGCTGCAGGTAATGCTTCCCCCTCCAGAATGCCGTAGGCAATGCTTCCTTCCCCCTCCAGAACACTGTATTGTAATGCTCCTCTCTCACACTTAGTGTGATGATTTAAGCGGTCACTGACAACCTGCTGCTCTTCCCTGTCAGGAGTCTGTTCCATCTGCTGGACAGGTGCAGCAGTTTCCTTGTTTCCTAGTTGCCGGACCAACAGTGTTATATGTGTAGACCAAGTCTGTGGCCTGTCCTGAAGGAATAGATACGCGACATCAGCAGGAACCTGCCGCTGAGTGCCCTGGACTCCGCCAAGGCTGAGATGGTGACCAGTTACCTCTTTCGCCTCTCACTGTGTTTAGTATGTGAGAGGGCAGCACAGTGGCCACTAACATGCTCAGTAGTGTGACTTCGGGAGGCCATAGGAGTCCCTACGCCCAGCAGGGGTTGGCATGGGGGTTCCCTTGCCTTCAGCCCTGTAAGAAGCTCCAGTGGGACTGGCTGGAGAGCTGCACTCGTACTCCCAGAGTTAGAGCCACAGCATTTGTGTCTGGTTCTCTCCTGAGAAGACTGCAGGCGGCTGGCCCAGGAGTTTGTCAGGAACTCTCACAGACCCCTACCATGTTTCTAGATATGTTCCTGGGAGCGAGCGAGGGCATCTGTGTGACTCATTTGCAGGTGTGCCCCGTCTTTGCTCAGTATTGGTTAATTTTGCATCATTGTGACCAAAATGCCTACGAGAAACAACTTCAAAGAGAGGAAGGATTTTATTCTGGTTCTTGGTTTCAGGTTGCCACTGTGGAGAAGGCATCGTGGAGTTTCTAGCAGTAGAAGCCTGTGTCTGAGGCTCTCAGTGGTCGGCACCCGGGAGCAGAACACAGACTGGGACCTCCCTTCCCACATGGCTAGAGAGACCTCTTCTACCAGCTAAACCCTGCTTCCTGGAGATTTTAGATCATCTCCAACTAGTGCAACCCGGTGGGGAACCAATCCTCAGAACCCGAGCCTGGGGGATCGGTTCCCATTCAAACCATTCGCAGCTATGGGACCACATGTGGGACTGCCTTCAGTCCTTACCCAGAGGCCTGCATGGAAGTTAAACACACAGAGCCAAGCAGAGATGCTGCCCAGTTCCTCAGGACAGACAAGGGAGGCTGCTGGCAGCTGGAATGAGGGGCATTTGCCTGGTCAGTGGGACCAAGGGGAAGAAACTCTTCGCACGAAGGTCTGTGAACACCCCAGAAAGAAACTTACCTCAGCTTGTAGTCAAGTAGGGCAGTTCATGGCAGTGAGAACATCCTTGCTCCTTACCTCCTTCCTCACCTCCACCCTGGGCCTGGGCCTGGGCCTTCGTGGGTATCGTAATATGACTTGCCACATCTAGGACCATGGTGGGGGATGATTCATAGAGAGTCACTGGCAAGGTCCGGGGAACACAGCCCATCAAGTTTTTCATTTCAACATTCCTTTAGGTCTGACAAGATTAGCATGACCTTAGGAAGAGAAAATGGAAGTACAGACATAGAGGAGTGAATAAGGAGTCTTGTTATTGTTTTAGAGAAACTTCAGTGCAAGCCTGGCTTTATACGCAACAGGCAGGTGGGGGATCTTTAGTTTTTGAAGCCAAGTGAAACATTCAAAAGAACACATTACACAAACAATTTGGCCTAGATGTTTAGGGACATGAAAGAAAATTTGTCACCTGAAGCATGATTAATATAAACTCAGGATATAAATTGGGGTTCAACCTAAAGATCAGAAAACCAAAACAGCCAGCCACTGGCTCTTACCTCTACCTCAGTTCGAAACAATGATCCTGCCTCCAAGAATCTCAGAATGAGACTGTGACTGAGAGCTGTCTCCTCCCATTTTATAATCCTCTCAAGGGCTGGGATTAAAGACATGCACCACTGGGATTAAAGGCATGCATCGCTGGTTTCTATGGCAAACTATGGCTGGTTTCTATGGGATTAAAGGTGTGTGCCACCACTGCCTTGTTTGTAAGGCTAACAATTGGGGATGTTTTCCTCTCTGATCTTCAGACAAGCTTTATTTATTAAAATACAAGTGAAATGCCACTACAGTCACCAATAAGTGAATATACTAATGAATATAATAATCAGTGTTTAGGTGAAGCTGACCATATGTACAAATCTCTCTCTGTGTATGCATGTGTGCAAATGTGGTGCATGTACAAGTGTATGTTCCAGTTACAGGCAGCTGTGTATGCAGAGGCCACAAGAAGACATCTGATGTCCTGCTCTGTCACGTTTTGCTTTATTGTCTTGAAAAGGGGTCTTGCAGCCAGGAATCTCCAGTGTCCTCCTATCTCTGCCACTCACAATGCTGGAGTTATATGCAGGTGTATGGTCACACTTGTCTTTCTACATGGGTGCTGGGGATTCAAACTCAGGTCCTTGTGCCTGTGTAGTGAACACTCTTACTGAGCCATCTCCCAGCCCCACATGTACTAGACTTTCAAGCTTTAAAAATCAATTTTTTATATCTGTGTGTACATGTGTGTGTGTGCGTGTGTGTGTACATGCACGCAGAGGGCCAAAAGAACATCTTTTGAGAATTAGTTCTCTTTCCACCATGTGGGTCTCTGGAATGGAATTCAGGTTATCAGGCTTGGTGGCAAGGACCTTTACCTGCTGTGCTGGCTCACTAGGGCTACAGTATAGGGATTGTTATTGTCCTCATACTATAGATGACAAACTAAGGCTTACAGAGTTTGGGAATTTTGACAGAGAGCTATGGCTGTGCAAGAGGTAGGAGATGATACAGATGTGACATTCTACCTTGTGTGATGCCCATTGCTTAACCTAGAATCTCAAGAGACTGCCAGACAGCAAAGTTCACAATGCCAACACTCCCCCTTTTCTCACAATTATTAATTAGGTACTAATGAGCCTTACCTGAGACTACTAGCCCTCATTCCCAAACATCAGCCTGAAGAAAACCTACATCTTTGACACTTGATCAAGAGGACATCGGGGTGGATCCAGTCTTGAATACACAGAGGTCCAAGAGCATCTCCGCGGTCCCTGTGAAGCACAGGGGCAGGAGCTGGCACGGCAGGCAGATGGTGTCAGCCCTGGCTGGAAGCCCTGGGCCTGCACCTCTGGGGACAGCTACTGTGCTCACAGAAACCTCGTTCTAAAGTGTGAGGCCGCTCATGTGGCAGCTGCTGTTTGCTATTGTTTCTCTTCTTTCTTTCTCATAAAAAATTTCAGTTACACAAGAAATACGTGTTTGCTGCAGCAAAATTAAATAATAACAAAAGTGTAGGAAAAAGTTCCCAAAGCCCAGCCCAAGCTCGTGGTTTCATTTTAAGAAGTTTGCAGCTGGGAATGCAGCTCACTTTCCTGCCTTGTATGCAGCTCTGGGCCCTACCCCACCCCCACCCCACAAAATAGACTAGCAATCTCACATTATTTCATACATTTTCTCTTGATGTGGGGTGCCCTTCTGTGGCTGTGAATATCACTGGTTAATAAAGAAGCTGCTTTGGGCCTATTGTGGCTCAGACTAGGACAAGGCAGGAACTCCAAGCAGAAAGAGGAGGAGAGAGTAGGCAGAGTCAAAGAGAAGCCATGTAGCCTCCGGAGAAGAAAGATGCCACTGGAACCTTGCCAGTAGACCATGACCTCTTGGTGATGCACACATTATTAGAGATGGGTTAAAGAGCTAGCTAGAAATATGCATAAGCAAATAGGCCAAACAGTATTATAATTAATGCAGTTTCTTTGTGATTATTTCAAGTCTGGGTGGCCTGGAGATGAATGAGCAGCCTCCGTCTACACTTTCTAGTGATTTCAGCCCTTGGGCAGTAGAGGTGAGAGAATCAAAAGTTCAAAGTTATCCTTGGCAACATAGTGAGTTTGAGGCCAGCCTGGGTTCTATAGACTACCAGGAGGAAAGAAAGAAGAAAGAAAGGGAAAAAAAGAAAGAAAGGAAGGAAGGAAGAAGAGAGAATTTTATCTAAATTAGGATTAATTACTTATAAAAATTCTCTGATACCATAAAATATATTTTGGGCAATTTTTTTCATATACTCACACATATTTACTTAACCATTTTAAAGGCTGTATAATAATATTCTCCCTATATGCAAACAGCACTCTTCAGTGGCACTGTAGTGCAAACCTCATGTACAATTTTTATTTTCTGGTAGGTACACTTAAAAAGTATAATGAACTGGGCATGGTGGCACATACCTTTGATCCCAGCACTTGGATGTGCAGACCACCCTGGTCTACAGAGGCCAGCCTGATCTACAGAGGGAATTCCAGGACAACCAGTGCTACACAGAGAAACTGTGTCTCAAAAAAAACAGGAAAAAAAGGATAATGAAACTATATATACATAAATATATATACACTAATGTATTTTACTTTGTCCTATATGTTCAGAGCATTGCACTTCGCATTCTATTTAAGGACTGACTTTAGAGATCTGGTGTGTGATTTGCATAGAGCAGATCTGGGGTCAGCAAGCCAATGTCAAATGCTCGGAGGCCACATGTGACTGGTGACTTTTAGCCAGATGACACAGGCTTACTGTCCACATGATGATGGAGAAACAGCGGGCTGCAGGTTTTGCCCTCAGCATGCGCTCTGTGTTTTTCTTGTCCTTGCTGGCACTCTTTTGAAGGATCCATTTTTATATAACGTGTATGCATTTGCCTATAAGTGTGTGTGTGCTCTACATGTTTGCAGGTGCCTGAAGAAGGTGCTGGATCCCCTGGAATTGGAGTTGTAGACAGTTGTGATCGACCACGTGGATGCAGAGAACTGAGCCCAGAGCCTCAACAAGAGCAAAAATGGCTGAGCCATCTTTCTGGCCCTTCCTTCCGGCTTCTTAGGATGTTCCTTTGGGATGGACTTATAAACACAAGGTTTCTAAGTCAGAAAAGGTTTCTAACTTTATTAATTTTCTGTTATAATTGATATGGCCAAAGGCTGGGGTGCAGTTCAGTGGTAGGATGTCTGCTTAGCATATGTAAAGCCCTGGGTCTGGTCTCCATCATAGCGTGTGTTTCCAAATTACTCTCTAATGATACAAAATCTAATTGTACCTTTACCAACACGGTTAAGAGTGATCATTTACCTACAACCCTTCCAAATTAGACACCGTTCCTTCCCTCTCCTCCTACTTACTGTGTTCTGGAGGTTGAACCCAGGGCCTCACACATGCTAGCCGAGTCTTCTACCACAGAGCTGTATCCCCAGTGTTAGCATTCAGGCATCTGCACTGGCCTGCCTTTGGGGTCCTGACAGGATACATCCTCAGCTGCAGCCACTAAGAGCACCTCCTGTGC
>LOJH01030035.1:3357-20015 GCA_001685095.1 Ellobius talpinus
TGGAGTCCCTGTGGCCTGGCCGACGGTGGGTGAATCAATGATTTTACTACATCCTGCAGGTGTCCACCGTTTGTACTTGGAGGTGGGGCAGGCAACACAGGAACTCCCCAAGTTTAATGTCCTTTATAATTGTCTTTTGTGCTGGAACCGTCTTTTTGGATAAAAAGATATTACTTCATCGCTGAGCAATCCCATCCCCACAGGATGAAAGCATCCTTTCTCAGTTTGTTATCTTTAGAGGGGGAAGGATGCTTGCATGGGTCCCTTAGACAATTCTGTCCCACGGCAGAAAAAGTTAACTTTCTTGTTCCTGTCTCTTTCTCTGCACAGATGGGTCTGGAATTCTTGTGTTGGGCCATATGGAGTGTATATGCTGAGAGGAAATTATATCCGGCTTTCTGTTTCTGCTCAACTCCTTTCACTGGGTAAGTGGACCCTTTGAAGTAGCCCTTTCCTTACCTCAGATTCTGACATGAGTAACTGATCACCTTTCAGTCTACGCAAGATAAGGAGCCGTGTCTCGAAACTGTGCAACTCTCTTAAGTAAACAAGAGCCAAACCACCCAGGGCACTTCTCCAAGAAGGGAGAGAGTTCCCCACATGTGTTAAGCATTTTATTCTTCCCCCAACACTTTGCCCTGTATTATTGTGTTTAAATTGGATAATGTCTACATGAAAGGGCCGTGTCAATTGTATCAGTAACAAAAAAGGTAAGATTTTGTAACAATTACAGATTTGATTTTTTTCTATACAGACATCTAAGGCTTGGCAAGAGAATGTTAGCTGCCTTAAATTGCCCACTGAAGGGAAATTGGGCTCCGACTGTGGTCTGTTTTTTAATTCTATCTGTGTTTTCTGTTCTGTAACAGACACCACCCACCTGGGGACATCAAAAGAGAAAACGCAGGGCCCTGGGCAGAAGGCTCAGGGGCTAAGAGCACTGGCCACTCTGGAAGACCATCAAGGCTTTGTTCCCAGCCCGCAGAACCATTTCTATTTCCACCTTCTAGGGGATCTGGCATCCTCTTCTGTCCTCCAGGGACACTGCAAGTACATGATACACATACATACATGCAGGCAAACACTTATACACATAAAGTAAAAATCAGGAAACCCGAGTGGGGGTGTTGGAGGGAGAATGCAACAAGTCTACTCTTGAAGGTCCTGACTGGTGTCACTTGTGGCTCTAGATTGGCCACCAAAAACGTTCCAGGCAGCTGACCAAGAGGGCAGGTTATGTTTATAACCAGAGGGAAGGAAATGAGGTGAAGAAGTTGGATGTGAGGTAGAGATGATCTGACTGGTCGCAGCTGTGTCTGTCTTATTTGAACTGTTTCACTGACTGTTGGTGACAGGCCTAGGCTCTGGAATTTATTACAAGGTGGGTTTCACATCACCTTAGGCTGCAGCTCAGTATTTGTGCAGAAATCTTTTTTACCAAACTTAAAAATACAACCCTGTACTGGCTAGTTTTATGTCAGCTAGACACCAGATAGAGTCATCAGGGAGGAGGGAGCCTCCATTGAGAAAACACCTTCATAAGATCAGGCTGTAGGTAAGCCTAGAGAGCATTTTCTTAATTAGCCGTTCATGAAGGACAGTCCAGTCCATTGAGAATGGTGCCATCTCTGGGTCGGTGGTCCTGGGTTTGATAAGAAAGCAGGTTGAACAAGCCACAAGGAGCAAGCCAGTAAGCAGCACCCCTCCATGGCCTTTGCATCAGCTCCTGCCTCCAGGGTCCTGCCCTGTTTGAGAGCCTGTCCTGATTTCCTTTGATGATGAACAGCAACATGGAGGTGAAAGCCAAATAAACCATTTCCTCCCCAACTTGCTTTTGGTTATGGTGTTTCATCACAGCAATAGTAAGCCTAAGACACACTCCCCAGGCAGTTTTAATGCCAACGGGTTCAACGAGTGTATCCACAGTGGAGACAGGAACCCTTCAGATGCTTCCCTGAGGTGGTCCTGAAGTGGTGCCCCGAGGAGCCTTCCTTGTATTGCTGTGCCTCTCACTCTTCCTACTGACTCCCCTCAAAGTCACTGACCTTTTTCTCTTGCTTAATTGCTGTTTGCCAAGTCTTTGAAGATGTTGCCCAGGGTAGGGCAAGAGCCTTATTGTTTCCCATATATATGCATTTACTTTTTAAAAAATATCTGACTTAGCTCCCAATCCATTTCTATTTTTGGAGAAGAACTTAGTGAATTTTTCTGGCGGGATGCTGCATTCAGTTCCAAGTGAGTCCCGAGACATAACTGAGAGCATCTCCGCTGCAGCAGCTGTCAGAGTCTCTCTCCCGTGGAGCGCACTCAGAGGCAGCAGAATCCAGTAAGCCTGCATTCTAGGCAATCCTTTGGAGGTGATTAACTCAGCCAGGAGTGATTGGAGAGTCAGTTCTCAGAACCCGAAGAGGTCAGGGTGACTCTGGCTGATAGGTGATTGGATAACATTTGTGGACAGAAAAGGGGACACAGTATCTAGAGAATTTGGCTAGCACAGAAATTAGCTGGCCACTCAGCTTCTGTGATGGCCCGACACTCAGAGGTTAGTTACCAATTCCTGAGGGAGGTTTTAAGTTTGTGCACCGAGTTTGGTTGCAGTTCACATACAGGGCTGTGCTAAGGCTTTGAAAACTCTATTCAGTTTAAATCAACACTGTCAAGACTACAGAATTGGGCACATTGATTGGGAATCTGCTTTTTGGATTATTACTGTGTGTACATAAGATGAAATCGTGTGTGTACAAAAGAATAAATAGTGTAAGACCCTTACGTTCTTACATAAGGTTCTTAGACTCATCACATAAAAACAGAGCCTACTAGGGCTGGCATAAAAATGGGAGTGGGGTGGGTGTGTATGTGTGTGTTTGGTATATGTATGTGTGTCAGAATATATACACCTGTGTGCAAGGCCAGAGGAGGCTGTCAAGTGTCCTTCTCTATATATGTTGTTTCTTTGAGATTAGGGTGTGTCCTTGAAGCCTGACATGGGCAGTGGCCTGCCCTAGCAACCTGCCCACTGGTGGTGTTGTGTGTTCTCTGTTGTGTGGCTTTTCACGAGGGTGCTGAAGATTTGAATTCAGGTCCCTTTGTTTGTGCAGCAAGAACTCTTGCCCACCAAGTCATCTCTCCCTCCACCCCCTAAAAACAGAGAAACTCAGTCTGGAAAGAAGAAAGCTTTGTGGAGCTAGGCAGTGGTGACCATCGCCCACAACACGAACGTATCTCATAGTGCCGAACATACTTGAAAGTGTGTAGTTAATATGTTTGTTATGTGTGTTCTTAATTGCAATTTAAACAGCTTGAGTGTGGTGATTTCCAGGGGGCAGACAGGCCTGGAGGAGAGTTTAGAGGATCATCCCCAGGAAGGACACTCTCTGGGTGAGGCTCCGTTGACATAGAGGCTAACTTGTCCTATGGAAAAGGACACCACTCCCCACCTCTGCAGTATGTGAGGACTCTAAGTAGGCACATGGCATCCAGAGGATGGAGGAGGACATGTCTGACTTCTTCCAAAGGACCATCCATTAGGTGGTACATCTCTCCCAAGCCATTCAATGGCATAGAAAGCAAAGCATGCCCACTAGGGACTACAAGGGCAACTCCTTAAGTCATGCCATCCTTCCAGAGGGTAAGCAGAGATGCCCTGTGACCATCATTGACTATTGCTATGATTTAAATAGTATCCCTTGACAGCACATGCAGTAAAGTCTTAGTCTAACAGGGTGGTACTGATGGGAGGTTGTGCCTGATGAGATGCCCTTGGGTCACTGGGTATGTGCCTTTGAAAAGAACTGTGGCACACCCATCTCTTCCTTTATCCCTTTGACTTCTCTGTCTTCAGGTAAGCAGCTGGCTCCCCTGGCACTGCCTGCCCTCACTGCCTGGTCCTCTCATCAGAGACCCAAAGTACCGTGTCTTCCGAATTTTGGACACAAGCCTCCAAAACTGTGATGGAAAAGTGACTAATATCCCAGAGGCAATAGGACAGACACTTGTCCTCATCGCTTCTTTACAAGCGGTTTTAAGATGTTTTCAAAGGCACCAAAATTAGTTCCAAGCTCTTCCTCTCCCACAGCCATATACCTCATAATGACATTCCAGTCAGCAACAGGCTGTACAGGCCATGCAAGTCTAATAGAGTATAATGGAGCTGAAAAGTTCCCAATGCTCTGGGATGTTGTAACCATGGTAACAGCAAGATGCTGTGCCGTTCTGATGTGCTTGCGCTGATGCTGGTGCACACAAGCCTGTCCTGTGGTCCACTGTACAGAAACGGTACACACGTGTGTGTGGTGTACAATGCCCAGCAGTGATGGTAAATGAGTGTTGCTGGGTTATGTTTTTATCATGTTATGTTTTTATTGTTATTTGTACATGCTCAGCCGTGAGACGTACCTTGCAATGCTGGCAGCCGCCTCATGCATCTGATTATATAATCTCTAGCTGCATCTTTTTCCCTTATACTTGTGCAGACTGCTGAGAGAGCCGGTGGATGTAGCCGCCTTCCTCTGCTCTACCCAGGCAGAACTCCCCCAAAATGCCTTGTCTCCTGTTCAAAGACCTGTGCACCACTATTCCACCCAATGGAGGGTCAGACATTGGGGCTGCCTCTGTCTAGGGCGGCAGGCCCCCTCTACACAACTGAAGCTCCCTCCCAGCTCCTTCTTTCTATCTTTTTGGGGTGTTCAGTTTTCAGTCCCCCCTTAGCATTTTGAATACCACTGCACATATTTTCTGTCATGCCTGGAAACTCAGGATTTTGTGTTTTTGCAGTCACGTCGAAGAAAAAGAAGGGTTTGAACAAAACCTGGGGAGCTGACAGTGCAAAAGAGATTAAGCACTGGCCTGTGGTTGAAGAATGGCCACCACAGATCAAGCTTTCCCGTCCTTTCACGATGGCTGTGAGGAGCTGCAGAGAGTACGGTGACTCTGGGGGCTGTGGTACCGTTCACCAGGGTCAGTATCATGACCCAGGGTCAACAGCACAAAGTAGTGCCGCCATCTCAATAGGCTGTCCCTTCAACAGGGACAGGTCACATTTCTCTTCCATCTAGAAACTTGGAGCACTTCGAGGCCCTGCCTTGAGATTCATATTTTTATTCTAAGAGCTGATTTACAGAGATCTAAGTAACCAGAAGGCCACAGACCAGAGTTCAACCTTCTTGTTCTTTGAGCTCCCTTAAAAGGAGCTAAACAAGCGAAACAAGCTGAACAAGCTAAACAAGCTAAACAAGCTTGGGAGCTAAACAAGCTGAAACCCATTATGCCCTTTGCGACAGCTAGCCGGTACTATCTAATAACAGGAAGTTGGAGTTAGTGTTTCGTGGTGGTGACATTTATCTTTTATGTACAGTTAGGCGTGAAGGTTAAGCTCAGTGCACCTGGCTGCTCTCTGCAGAATATATTCCTTTGGGAGGGGGGTCTTGCAGGGATGTGTTAATGGCTAGATGAGGGGGAACTTTACTTTGTGCCTAGATATCAGGACTGACTGGCCAGCCGTGTCCTGAGTCCTAAGCGTTGTAGCACTGAGTCCCCACTGGAGGTCTGGGAAATAGCCATCTTCCTGGAAATGTGGAAGGAACACTGCCCAACTCTCATAGGTCAGGATGCCAGTCTAGTCCTAAAGCTACCAGGGGTGAGAGGGTTGGGTCTGGTGAGCTCACTTCTCCAGGAGTTCTAGCCCCAGAAAGTGCAGATGTGTCCAGATGGCCCAGGGGCCTTCCCACCAGGCATGCTGGGTTTGTTCTCACAGTTAGACCTCTTTATCAGTTAGTAAAGTTGACTTTTTAAGCTATAACTTGCAAAAAAATTATTAAGTGTGTCATTTGACTCTAACATCTTCTTTATAATTTGTCACAAGCACCCAGTCCTACAGGCTTGAAAGATGTGTGTTCTGCCCATTGTTTGAATTGCCCCACTTGACAAAGGCTTTTCGGCTGCCTTTACTTTCGGGTCAATACACACACACACACACACACACACACACACACATTTACATTCTTGTGACATTTATTAACAAGATTATCAACACAGACAAAAATGAATATCAGGGTATGGCTCAGGATCCTGAAGTTGGGGCCACAACCTGGTTATACAGGAGAAGGGGTCCAGCAGGGTCTTCGGGACTTCAGGTGCTGAATGCCTGTTTCTGCTCTCAGGGCTGTGGATTCAGAAGTATCAGAAGCCTGCAGAGGTTTCTGGATCAGAGTTATCTGTTGTCTCTTTTGGGACTCTTCGGTCCCTGACAGCACTCCCTGATGCACTGTTGCCATGGTGAAGCTACAGCTCTAAAAGAACGCGATGCCCGACACCTGGGCCAAATTCACTTACTTCCATGGTGGCAAGAAGCCAAGCCCATTACAAACAAATTTCTGTTGTTGGTGTTTGACCGTTGCAGTCTCTCTGGACTCTTTCATATAGTTGGCATGAAGACGACAGGTTCTAATGAAAAAACAAAACAAAAACAAAAAACAAAAATAAAAAAACCCCCAAAAGTTGAACAGGCTTCTCACTTGAAAACCACAAACAAGGAGAGCTAAGAGACCCCACAGGAGCCCTGCGAAGAGTTCAAAGTGTAGGAGATTCTGGTGACCACCACAAAGTCCTACAGAATGAGAAAGTGGGCCTGCCAAATACCGCCCGCTGTTCCACCTGGAAGGCCAGTGCTTCCATAGACTCTGAGGTAGTGCTAGAAGCAACCGTGATTGACGAGGCCATGTTGTGCCTCTATGAAGAAGGACCAAATGGGCTATACCCCAATAGGGAACCCTCAACCTTGAGCTTCCCTGAGATCTGACACCCACCCAACCCCTGTGAAAATACCATCAAGCTTTGTAAGAAACACTGATAAAGTCTTCCAGAGATCCATCAGGAACATCATCATCCAAGAGGACAATAGCACTTGCTGAGGTAGTGTGAAATACAACTGGGTAAAGCCAGTCCCACCAAGCCTTCCCATGCAGGCCTGTTACCCTCAGCTTATCTTGTGGCATTCCTGAGTTTACTTGAACAAGAGCTCTGTCGTCTTCATTGGGGTTTTGACATGGATAGCCTCAGAGAATGTGAAGGAAGAGCCCCAAACTGAAAGTCCTGAGGAGGAGTTCAGTGTGTGGTGGACCCTCAAAAGGAGGCTGCTGACCACATACTGTCACCTATCCGAAGAAGACACAGACTGGGTTGGACAGGCCAGCCCTGAGAGGAAGTTTTCCACAGACAAATACACAATATACTAACTCAGCAGACCAGCAACAGGATGTAGAGGAAGAGTCAGCAGCCAGTGCAGGGGTTCTGTTGACCAAGAAGAAGATGAAGTTCTGAGGACTTCAGCGTCTCGAAGCAGCTGCTACCCACTCTGGGTTCTGTCAGAATCATGATGAGGTACTTTGACCAGGGTTCAGGAAACCAGGTCACCTGCTGTGACCAATGAAAGAGGAGTAGTGTCCACCCTTCTGCTGCCTGCCCCCTACAGTGAAGATGGCCTCCCTCCTACCCTCAGGATGGCTGTTGTCCTCAAATACTGTTTCCACATGACCAACCATGCTAGTCCCTTTCTGCTGCTGTGATAAAGGCTGACAAAGGCACCCAAGGGGAAGAGAGGGTTTGTTCGGACTGCCCCTCCAGATCACACTCCATCGCTGAAAGGAGGAACTTGAAGCCTAAACCACAGAGGAACACTTTCCTGGCTCACAGAAAGGCTGGTGCTCTGCTTCCTTTCCTAGACAGCGCAGGCTCACCTGCCTAGGGATGGTGCCACCCACAGTGGGCTGGACTCTCCTACATCAATTAACAATCAATAAAGTGCCCCCATGGTCACACCTGTGGACAAATCTGACCGAGGCAATCCCTCAGTTGAGACTTTTTCCTCAGATGACCTTTGACCTTACTAGTCAAAGCTAACTAGGGCACTTACGCATCTAGCTGCTGGGCCAACTATGTAAATATTTCCTAATGTAAAAGTCCCTCATTGGACCTATAGTCTGTTAGATGTGTCCAAAATTAAAAATAGACACACAGTAACATAACAAACATACTGTATTGGTAATACTTTGGTGCCAACAGCTTACAAATCATGTTATTTTACCTCATTTTCAGAGTAACTCCACAGAGACAGTCGTATAAGCTGTTATTTCTCTCATTTCATCTGGAAGGAAACACGGGAGGCGTTGCTCTAGGGTAAAAACGCGGGTAGGCAAAAACAAGCTATGCCAAGTCACACAGAGCCAGGAAGAATATGTCTGCTTTAAGGGTGTATTTCTGGCATGTTTTATGTCCTGCCAACTGGGTGGAATACATGTTTATTGCATGTACAAATCAAAAATCAGAGCAACAATAGCAAAAGCAAGAAAGGATTTGTTTTGAATTATTGCTGTGGTTTGAATATAGTCTGTCTCCTCTAAAACTCAGGCTTTTAGAGGTTTAAGCTCCAGTATGAGATATTAAAGGTGGGAGCATGTGGGACCTGTAAGAGATGACAGGTCCTGCCCCCTGAGTGGTGGACTCAGTTCGTAGATGTTATGGCTTGAACCAGAGTGCCATCGCCCCAACAACTACTGTGCTGAGGGCTCAGTCCTCAGATGGGACATTTCAGAGGGGACTGGATCATGGGGGGACGAGCTGAGACGTTCATCCAGGAAGTGGGGTCTAGTCAGAGGGAGCAGGTCGTGGAGGTGTCTTTGAAGGACATGTTTGTCACTGCTTCCTGGCCTCTGCTGCCTGTCTGCCATGAGGTGAGCCACATTGCTTCACACGTGCTCCCTGCTGTGTTATTCTGACCCACTGTGCATGGACCCAGAGGTGCGGAAACTAAGTAACTCTACACGAAAACCTCTAAACCCCTGAACTGAAATTAAATTTTCCTCCTTTAAATGGTTTCTTTCCAGTATTTGCTGCTACAATGGAAAGCACCGGTGGTTGATGGGGCATCCTGAGGGTATGGCCACAAAAGCCATGTGGTACCACAGGACACCCTGAGGCCCTGACGACAAGAAGCTATCACCAGATAAGGGCCCTCTCTTGTGCTATAACCAGGAACTGAAACAGACATCCTCTCTTTAATGCTCATCCATCCTGTGGTAGTGTGTCACTACAACAGGAAATGGACCATGACAATTATTCATTCATTTTCCCCCCGCAAATATTTACCAAATGTCTGCTGTGGGCTAGGCATGAGTCCAAGTGCTGAAAACCCATTGCTCTTTATGCTGGGATGGTAAAAGAGAGAGAATTGTCAATATTTTCAATGTCCTTGTGCTTCTTTTTAAAGTTAAAAGATTATTTATATTTAAAAATCCTGTAGTGACTTGCTAGGGAGGATCCCTGGGCTCCAAAAGTCCTTTCTGTCTCATGTGTCTATGGCTTCTGTCTGGTTTACCTTCAGGGTAGAAAAGCCTATGATGGTTTTATGTTGTACGTGCTTAGCGCAGACTACATATGGAAGTCAACGTCTCCCGCAGTATGTTAAGATGGCCAACCTTTTATATCTCTGGAGAACCATTAAGAGATGAATTTTATGCAGCTATCGGTATCTGCTATAGTATATCAAGAGTCCATACTTCTCAGATGAAGGCAATAAGCAGATTTGATATGTCCAACTGTCGAGTCATGAGAAAGTGGCAGGGAGACGTCAGGTGAGAAGAAACTGCACACCAAAACTTCAGGAAGGAGTCTGAATGGCTTCCTTACACACGGGATGCAGAAGTGAGAAAGGATAAGGTCAAGAAACTTAGCTTATATCCAACAGGGGCTGGGAAGAATTAAACTCATGGGGTCGATAGATGGAAATGGTTTTAAGATTAAAAAGAAACAAGACAAACCTACTGATGTTTCGTCCCTTTAAGTTCTGAGCCAGGTATGAAGCACAGGGGGCTGTATGTTGGGTAATTTTTGGAGATTAAGTTTGGGAGCACCATCCCTGAGAATGGAAAAAGCAAGAACTTTAGAGTGAGGCCAAGCAGGGTTTTAACCCTGACCTCTGACAATTTAGGCAACTTGCTTCATCTCTTCATTGGAAAGCCAATCTATTGACCCAAATAAGGCCAAGCTCGTAGGAAGTGGAAAATCTTATGTTCTCTTCTTTTTACATAAGTAGGACAGACTTGGGCTCATTAAAGAGGCGCTGTCACCCTTACTTCCTGCTGTGGCTAAAATGTATGAAAACATGTCTCTTAGAGTGCCTGCGGCACAGAGAGGAAGGGGAAGAAGATGAACGCTCCAGGCATTCTAGAGAACGTCCTCCCGAGTGACCACAGGTACGCTGGAAGGATGGGGATGGAGCCTGCCTCTGGGTACCCACTGAGATGTGCCAGCTTTCATCTGAGCAAGCAGGGAGGCTTAGCTCACATCCTTCACCACTGTTGCCTAATGGGCTCAGGCTTCAGCTGCTGTCCTGCCGGCCCTCAGACAAACTGAAAGGGATGATGGTTGTGAGTTACTCAGCAAGTTCTTGGCCCCCGTTCAGACATTTTCAAAACAATTTCTTCACTCTTCATTTGTAAACTTGGGATGCTTGCCCCTGGGTGGTCTCTGTCATCCCGGAACATGAGTCTTGTCACACATCAATGGACTAAGCCACTCATGTTCAGGACCAAAGCAGAGGCAGACCAGTAGGTGTCTATCAGCTCTCAGGAACACCCCACCCCCACCCTGCAAAGCTTCATGAGTCTGAGCATATAGGTGGAGGCTAGCACCTGGGATGTTTATCTGTCCTTTTCCCTTTAATTTTTTTATTTTTTTTCATTTTATTGTTTGTAACCATGTATGTGCACCACATGTATGCAGAGGCCGTCAGAGGGCATCGGGTCCCTCTGGCACTAGATTATAGAGGGGTGTGAGCAGCTGGGTTGGTGTCCAGCATACCGAGATCCTCTGTAAGATGAGCAAGTGCTCTTCAGTGATGAACTTCTCCGGTTCCATTTGCACTTTTTTGATTAAAGAAACTAACCGGATAAAAATTCACAGATATTGTGCAGTAGAAGCAGAGCTGTTGTGTAAAAATAACAAATTTGGCAATTGATTTTCTGAGAATCAAAACAACCTAGGCAAGGTAAGGGCTTCTGCTAAAATATCTGGTTATTAGCAACTTTTTTTTTAAGTTATAAACATTTTGTTTTATTTTTTAATGGTATAAAAACAATCAACTTTGTGATAGACCAATGTTATAAAGTATCCCTAAAAGCATTTATTTGTTTGCTCTGTATGAGTCGGAATGTTTTCCTCTATGTATGTAGACGCATGTGTGTGCATTGCATGCAGAAGCCAGTAGAGGGTGCTGGATCCCCCAGAGCTGGAGTTAAAGGTGGTTGTGAACCACCATGTGGATGTTGATAATTGATTCTGGGTCCTCTGCAAGAGCATCCAGTGCTGTAACTGTTGAGCCATCTTTCCAGCTTCCATAGAAGGGCAAAGGACTGACAGGTTTTGTCTTATATATCCATTACCAACTTGAATCACACTCAGTTTATAGAGTCACTGAGTCTAGAGAATAAAACAGATTAGATTTAAGGGGGGAAAATAATTGAAATCTATTTCATTTTAAAGTATAACCATGAAATTGTAAATGGGTTGGAAGAAAAAGAAAGTTTATTATTATAACTTGGTGGATGGAGAAGGACCTGGCAATTAACATTACCAGGGCAACGGTCATAATGAAAAATATTTCCAACGCCTCCCATGTAAGATGGTGAGGCAGAAGTGGCATCTGTGTGACCCAGTGAAGGGGAGCATCATGATAAGGAAGAAGCGACTCTGACCCAAAGATGGAAAGAGAGGAAGACATTTGGAAATGCACAAAACAAGCAGAAGGCTGCTTGAGAATATCAAGCACCACACGGGTAAATAGGGAGCTAAATATAGCTTCACTTGCACCGATCCCTGGAGGGTGAAGGAGAAAAGAATCCACATCCGAAAGTTGTTTGTTTCCCCCTCTCTGAGTGGTGCTGGGAAATGAGCCTTCAAACAGCCGGCTACTTAATGAGAATATCTTCAAGGAAGCCAGAAGAGAGATCTAAGCCAACAGATGCTCACAGCAGTTTGAATGGGGATGGTACCCCAGTCTTGGGCATTCACACCCTTGCTCCTCAGCTGTAGACGCAGTTTGGAGATGTTTAGGAGGTGTGACTTTGCTGGGGGAAGTAGAGAGTTGTGATAATCACAGGTTCTATACTCAAGAGGCACAGCAGGCCACACAGGGCAATGCCTATAAGGCCCGCATGTGTCCGGTGGGCAGAAGGCAGGAGTAAGGGGAAGGAAGGTTGAGGTTGGTGCTTTTATTGGGGTTTCTAGAGGGAGGTAAGACAAGGCAAGATGAATAAGTTAGGATTGATTGCTTCAGGGAGCTTTTTGGATGGGAAACGACCCCCAGGGGTTCACATGTTTTCAAGCTTGGTCCTCAGCTGGTGGCCCGGTTAGGGAAGGTCGTGGGATCTCTGGGAGGTGGAGCTCATTAGAGAAAGTGGGTCCCTGGGGAGCGGCTGTGAGGCTCCATAGCCCTGGCCCACTTTACGTTCACTACGTGATTCCTGCCTGGTGATGCAATGTGACCAGCTGGCCTCCCGTCCTGCCACCTGATGCCATCTATGCCTTCCCCATATGACAGAGTGATCCCCTTGAACTGTGAACCGGAACCAGTCCTCCTTTAGTGGCCCAGGACTAGGCTTCTGATGTGTAAAAGCAGCCACACAGAGGCAGACCTCCAGCTGGCACTTCAGGGGAGGTTGTCACCATCTTTCTGCTTTGTGTGGCCCAGGAGACCAACCACCGTTGATGGCCCAAAGCAGCCTGTCCTATCCCATGCAAGTGTTCTGTATATTCAAACCGTATCCCAGTGCCACCCTTGGTTCTCATGAGCCAAGCCAGTCTTCCCAGGAGCCGTTTGCACCGCCTCTGGCCTGCTTTCAGGATCTCACAGCCGGAACAGTTTCCTGACTCCCAACAGCCTCAGCACCCCAGAACACTGAGTGTCCCGCCCAGTGCTTAAGAAGATGCCATCAAAGAGCTGAGGAGTAAAGCTCACCAGGATCATCCCGCGGGCCTGGGTAGGCATGTGTGGGGACCCCAGAGGAGTGTTGATTTAGGCAGACAGAAGCAGTGAGCTCAGCCAACCGCACAGCCAGAGCCCAATGAGGTAAGCCTGGATGGGAGGAAGGAAAATTTTCCATTCTGGTTCAGTCATGACTAAAGCTGTCAGGAGTCAGTACAGTAAATATGAATGTGAACTTCTTTGCACAAAACATCTTTGCAAATCTGGGCTTTCACTGCTCCATATGTTCCTGCCTCGGCTTTCACACGGCTTTGACAGTTGTAACCACAGGGAAAAAACGATCTGAGGCATGCTCACTGTATTTTGTTCGCTTATTTAACAAACATTCAATAGTACTTATTTATGCCTGGCACTGTTTTTAGAATGTTATGCATAACCATGACACAGCGCTGTTTATCATTTATTTATTCATTCATTCAGTGAAAATAAATTGGATATCTTTATGAAGCCACAATGTGCCTGGAATAAAAAGGCATGGGATGGAGCTGTTCTTTTCTTAGTGAGAGATACAGAGACATGCATGAATGGCAGCAGTTCTAGAAAATGGGGAGATAAAGGCGGGCACAACAGAGGTCATTTGCCCCTAGGAAGAGGTGGGGTCATCTGACTTAACCTTATGTGTAATGTCTGTCACATTAAAATGTGAGCAGAGATCTGTAAAGTGAGACGAGAGCCACACGGCAGGAACAGCCTTTGTGCACCGTGGTGGAAATGCCAGCCCCACCTTCCAAGTAGTCGCAAGCTACGTTTTCCAATTCTTAAGCATGTATGTGGGAATCAGGAATCTGTTGGGTTTCGCTGTCGTGAGCATCTGAGACTGAACATCTTAAGAAGCACAGATTTATGAGCTAGAGACATGGATTGGCGATTAAGAGCATGTACTGCTCTTGCAGGGGACCAGAATTTAGTTCCCAACACCCATATCTGCTGCCTCACAACCACCTGTAACTCCAGTTGCAGCGGAATTACCACCCTCTTCTGGTCTCTGTCAGTACTGCATCCGTGGGCACAAATCCACACTCCGTCTTCCCACCACATACAAATAATTAAAAATAATAAAATACTGAAAAACAAGGGCCAAAGAGATGGCTCAGCAGTTAAGAGCACTGGTCGCTCTTGCAGAGAGCCTAAGCTCAGTTCCCAGCACCCACCTATGGTTCAGAACTGCCTATAACTCCAGTTCCACGGGTCTGATGCCCTCTTCTCACTTCCGTGGGCATTTGGCATGCACATGGTACACATACACATGGGCAGGCGAAACATAAACATAAAATAAATACATCTTAAAAATAGTTAAAAAATAAAGCTTTAAAAACCTAAATAAAAACCTTAAGAACCAACGAGTTTAATTTTTTTCACACGTGAGTCTAGAAGGCAAGATCAAAGGACAAGTTCTGTTTCTGGTATCTTCCTGGCTTGGAATGACCCTAATGGGTCCAACTATGGTATTTCTTTTTCTTGCCTGCTCCAAACTCTTACGGGCACCAATTGTCACAATTGCTTGTCTGTTGCTTGATAAAATACTCTGCCAAGAGCAACTTAAAGAAGAGAGGACTTGTTTAGTTTCAATCCCAGTCCTTCACCAGCTGCTTCAAGCTCCAGCTGTTCTGGCTTCTCTGCCTTGATGGATGGAACTGTGAAGCCACATCCAGGGAAACACTGAAGAGCAAGGGGTGCCACATTCAGTGGGCAGAGGTAGCCAATGGGCCGGAGGATTGTGGTGGGGTGGCAGTGGAGGAGGGCCAGGGTGGGGAGGGATGAAAGGCAACCTTGGATGCCTTCAGCATTCTGGAGAGAGGGATGGACATGCCCCACAGGATGATGGACACATCTCGTAGAATGATGGAGGCAGAAATGAGCACATTCAGTAGGAGGAAGAGGTTCCTTGGAAAGCCTTGTGGAGAGGCTGGATGGAGTTAGGTAGACTGTCTAAGAGCCTGGCAAGAGTCTGGGCTGTACCTAGATCTATAGGGATCATCAGCTTTAGGGGCCACTAGAGCCAAAGGTTTGGGCTAGACACTATTTAGAGTGCTTTGCCTACAAACCCCACAGTTTACATGTGAAGCAGCTGGAACACACCAGGTTGATCCCAGTGTGCTCAGTGTCCAGGGAGCTCCTTGAACCCAAGCCCTTGGCTGTATTCCTGCCCTGCCACTCCCTAGTCTCAAATTGCACCAGATTTTAGAGGTGAGACCATCTAAAGACCTAAGGGTTTAAGAAACTGATTCTTGCTGACACAGCTAATGGGTTCCCAAACCAGACATTAAATTCTAACCAAGCACATGGACTTCTTCAGGAGTTAAGTGGGGAGGGAAGGGCAAGGACAAGGCTGGCTGGAGACATCGGAGCAGGAAATGTCTGCCGGCTTTGGCAATATGGAGGCCACTGATGTTTTATTAGGGTCAGTTTCAGTGGTGCCCTGGGGTGAGATAGCAGAGAAGGAATTTAGATAACTCTTTGGGTGAGTTTGAATTAGGGAAAAATAGCTAATACGAGAGGTGAGGGGAAAGAATAAAGACCATTTGATATAAGAGAGAGGAAGACAACAGATATTTGTATTCTCTCTGAGTGTGTGTTCCTGTGGATATGTGCACATGTACAGGAGGGTTTTAAGCACAGGTGTACACTGGTGTACGTATGTGGGGGTCCCAGGTCAGTGCCGGGTGACTTTCTCTATCACTCTCTACCTGATTTTCATGAGACAGGATCTCTCAGTGAACCCGGAGCTCATCAATTCAGCCAGGTTGGCTAGCCAGTGAGCTCCGCGCATCTACTCGTCTTCCACCACCTCAGGTCACAGACGTGTGCCCCTGTGTCGGGCCCAGCTTCTATGTGGGTGCTGGGGATCTGAACCCAGAGCCTCCCTCTTGTGTGTCAGGCACTTTGCTAAGCATCTCATCAGCTCCAGATACTTGCGCTCTGATAGGAAAGTCTAGGAGTGAACGCAGCGGTGGTGTGAACTGGTCTGTGAGAGCTTGTTTGAGTTAAGCCCTCTGTATCACTCAAGGTTGTCTCAGAACTGATAATATGAATCTCTAGGACAAAGGGGATGCATTAGATTGGCTTTTAGGATATGGCTGGAGTCATGCAAAAAGCAGTAAATCTCAGCAGCTCCAATATGGTGCCAGAAACCTAGAGGATCACCAGAGAGCCTCTGGCCTTCAGTCTATGTTGGAAGCCTGAAGAGCCTGGTCTTTAGGGAAGGAATCAGCAGCTGCTGCAGCTCAGAGTAGATGAATTCACCAGCAAGAGCGAAAGCCAAGCAAGGAGAGAAGGCAAAGCCTTCTTTCTTCCACGTCTTTTCATCTAGATGGCCATCAGAAGCACTGCCTGTGTTTGCGGCGGGTGTCCCCCATTGATTAAGACGGTCAAACAATCCCCAGCAGACACACCCACAGGCCAGTGTGATGGAGACAATCCATCGAGACTCGCTCTAGGTGACTCTGCCTTGTGTGAAGTTGACCATCAAAGGTGACCACTGCAGTCACTTAATGGGACCATTTCAAGCTTTGCAGCTAGAAGGCTGCCTCTGTGTTTTGATGATGTAACTAGTACCCCAGTAGGATCTTCAGGCTGTCTCCTCTTAACTAGAAGCCTAACCATGCTCTCTCTCTCTCTCTCT
>LOJH01030036.1:0-11003 GCA_001685095.1 Ellobius talpinus
TGTGTTGTTATTTCGGGGTATAAGCTAGCCAGGCGGGAGCCGGGCAGGACGAAAAGCAGGCCTGCTCTCCCTCATCACTACATCTAAGCGACTTAGTTCCAAGGGGATTGGCAAAGAAGTCTTGACGTTTAGTGTTTCTTAAGACACCTGCATTTTTCTTTTGAGTTATTCTGTTGAGCTATCTGACTTCTGAAAAAAAATGTAGAATGCCTACTAAGGGCCCAACCACCAGGACAAAGCTTGAAGATTCTACAGCTGAAGCTGAGGGGAATCCCAGAATTCAGTGGCAGATAAGGACCTGTCAAAGACATCAAAACAGCCACACTGGTAGCATTGCCTGAACCAAAGAACAACTGTAGGTCCATATACTTTGAAAGCCAGGAGACAGACAACGATGAGAGACCTTATGGTCATAACCTTAGAGCCCAGAAGATACAACACTAAAGACTCTCAAATGGTCCTCTCTGCCTGAACTCCCTAACTGGGTGTTATATCTGGGGGGGGGTAAGACACCATGGAAACATCCTGAGTCTTAACATGTCTCTATTCATGAGAAGCCGAGTATAACCTAAGAGACTGCGTAGTTTGTCAAGTTGGAATGACTTGAAGACACACTGGAATTGTATTTTACATTTTCCAGCAAGTGATTAGAAGCAACCTGATGAGACAGGCTAAATGTGATATCTCTTTGTTCATCTCACCGTCCTATGACGTCAGCCACAAGCTTTGCTCCACCTCTTACTCTGACTCTCTCTGAAAGGCGGAGGCTCTGGGGTTAGAGAAACAGCAGCTCCCGAACTAGAGTTCAAAATAGGCAAAGCCTACATAATTCTCTGCAGGGTAGTCAATTGTTTTAGTCAGAAATAAACTGTGAAGTGCCTGGCAATTCACTAAGGTAGTTGTGACTTCTGAGGTCCAAGTTGTTTGATGGGTCTTGAATTTCTGCCCCCCAGAGATTTAAAAAAAATTAAAAAGCCAAAGAGGTGCTGCTATAAGTCGTATCATTGAACAGAGTTTAGTGGACTCAGAAATGCTTGTTCCTGATAGATAAAATAGAAGCCATTAACACTACCACAAGTATCTATTTTCATACATTTAGACCAAAAAACTATTTTAGCTTCTGAGTTTTGTTGTTTGTTTGTTTTTGAAAGGGTCTTACAGACAGCCCAGGCTGGCCTGGACCTCACTGTGTAGACCAGGCTGGCCTTGGACTCATAGAGATCTGTCTGCCTCTGTCTCATGAGTACTAGGATTAATTACCTAAGCCATCATGCCCAGGCCTAGTTACTTAATTTTAAAAGACCACAAGTAAGTTTAAGAATAAGAAATGTTAAAAAAGAAAAGAAAAATAAAAAACCGGTGGTGGTCGTGCACACCTTTAATCTCAGCACTCAGGAGGTAGAGGTAGGTAGAGGTAGGCATATCTCTTTGAGTTTGAGGCCAAACTGCTCTACAAAGTGAGTCCCAGGACAGCCAGGGCTCTTACACAGAGAAACCCTGTCTCGAAAAACAAAAATAAATAAAAATATTTCTGCCTACATTTCCTTCAAAGATGGTTAAAAGAAGTCTCACCTAAAATACCTGAAAACTCACTTGCTGACATACACACACATGCAAATGCATCCTGGGAAAGAAAAGAGGGGTAACTCCATTAGCCCCCACCTGTTTCTACCCAGCTAAAAAATATTTTTGTCTGTGTCTATTGTTTTTTTCAACTGCTTCCTCTCCTAAATAGCATTTTTGCGTTGTTATGTTACATCTTGACATATCTGTATTTTATGCCAGTGATCAATCATGTTCATGCTTTCCAACCAATCTTCTCCTTGAAGATACCCAGAAGACGCATAAGGACCCTGAAGAGTACTAGGAAACGTGATTTGTTGTGAAGTCAATCACTTGAAAGCCTTTCTGGCTTCCTTTTAAAATGCCTTCTTGCCCAGCAAACCTTTCCATGCTCATTAAACCTTATAACCTCCACGAACCCTTCTGCCTTCCAGGTGAGAAGGTGACCGATCACTCACACTTTCCCAGAAGAGCCCCCTGTTCTTCCTTCGCCTGTAATAATGTTTTAAAATTGAGCTCAGTCTTGCTCACCAATTATGAGCCTCTGACCATTACCTCCAGAGGGATGCCAGGAAACAAGAGTGTATTATTATTGCATCATCATCCCTTCAAATTCTTAATTTGCTTCTTTCATGCGGGGTCTTTGCAAGAAGCCTCATTTATTCTTGAATTCCAGGAACCTGGGAGCTGAGAAAAGCTTTGCTGTGTGGCCGACAGCTTCAGATCTGACATTCACGAAGAAGGGGAAATCAAATGGGACCATCCATTAACAGGTTAGTCAGGGTCATTATGAAACCCCCTGCCTTTTCAATTGACCAAGGAGCCGCAATCCTTGCTGGGCCCTGGGCCTCTCAGGCTGCAGGCTGTTTGCGTTCAGTCAAACACTTCCATTTTATAGGCCTGTGGAGCCAAAGATTACAAGACTTTTGAACTCCTTGGGCTGCCTTCTGTCTGGCTACACCCTGTGTTTCTGGAGCCCAAATCCTTCTTAACAACTCTACAAAAACAAGCAATTAGGGCAAGGTCTGTTAATCCTCTCCCTTCCACCTAGAAGTAATTACATATTCAGGACCAGCCAGTGGCAGAAGCTAAGGGAACAAGACCAAAACGTGGAGCTTGGAGCTTTGTAGAGAAAACTACTAACGTTTGTCAAGGGCCAACACAGGGTCTTTAAGTGAAAAGTGGCCCAGAGTCTTATTGGGGAAGGGAGCAATATGTAAATTAAAAATGGAAGCACATTGTGAGGGAGCCTTCTTTTTTGTTGTTTTTCAGGGGTTTTTGGGGGGAGGGGGTCGAAACAGGGTTTCTCTATGTAGCCCTAACTGTCCTGAAACACGATCTGTAGACCAAGCTGGTCTTGAACTCAGAAACCCTCCTGCCTCTGCCTCCCAAGTGCTGGTATTAAAGGTGTGCACCAGCAAAGGAGTGAATTTTTTTTTAAGACAGGGTTTTTCTGTGTAACAGCCCTAGCTGTCCTGGAACTAAGTCTATAGACCAGGCTGGCCTCAGACTCAGAGATCTACCTGCCTCTGCCTCCCGAGTGCTCGGATTAAAGGAATGCACCACCACTGCCTGGCCAGGAGTTAATTTTTGAGACTCAAAATACCTGAGCGCTATCCTTTATTGTTCTGATGACTACTGTCAACTGGCCACACCTTGTGGTTCTACCATATATATATTCTTGTTCACCCTCCTCCTCTCCTCTTCTTCTCCCTCTTCCTCCTCTGCCTGCCTCCTTCTTCTTTCTTAATACACACTATTAACGGACTTTATTTATAATGACAAAATGTTATCCAGGAGGTTTATACTAAAGTAAGAACAGGAACTTTGATCCCCAGCACTTGGGAGTCAGAATCAGCGGACTCTGAGTTCAAGGCCAGCTTTACTTACAGAGTGAGTTCCAGGACAGCCAGGGCTACACAAAGAAACCTGGTCTCAAAACAAACAAACAAAAAGAATGTGATAATCTTTCCTAGTTACTCAACAAAGTGATAAGCCATATAGAAAGATTCAATTTAGTAAACTGTGTTTTGTCTCTAATCTAAAGTACTCTGGAGATTAATACAATCTGCAACAAATCTGCAGTAAGCCCTCAGAGAAAGGAAAGAGCCTCTTTTTTTTTAAACTTCTGTCAACAAATATTTTGTTCTAAAATGTGTCACAGGTCAGTCCTCCAATCAGGTTTATTTTTTCTTTCCAGTCAAGCCTGTCATTTTTTTCTAACGATTTTTCTTGGACATACCCACTGTACTCGTCTTGAAACATCAACATTATACATGGCAATGGGGCTCCCACTATCTCCAAGAGAACAGGGAGTTCCCAATTTACTAACGGGTTATATTTCAAAACCTCATGTTTTAAGTGTTTGCAATGAGGAATGCATTTTACCATGGAAACTGTGCTATGACTCCTCCATCCAAATGGGTCTGTTTGCTTAACAGCTCTTCATTTCCTCTTGCTGGTGTTTTCCTTCTTGACTCATGCTGTGCCCTCCCCCCTGGAAGGCCCTTTTCTCCTCCTATCCCTCATAGCCAAGGCCAATGCATGTTCTTTATGGCCAGCTCGATGGCTATTCCCCTAAAACATCCAACAAATGGAGCATATTAACTTGATCCACTGAAGCCTTAACATATTCTTCATGAGCCTTCTGTAACAGTCTTAATGATTTTCTTACAACATTGTTTTACCCTCTCTAACACTGTGGTGGCCACCAAAGATTCCAACGATATTGAGCCCGGATCAGGATCTATATACCATCAGGATAATTTCATGTTTTGACTGAGTCCAAGGAAGCCGAGCCTAGCCAATAGACATCTGAAATCTTCATGCCCCCTAGGCTAGTTTGAGCATGTTTGAGCCATCCCAAATCTTAGACCTATGACTGTGCTAAAAGCACCTTCTCTTTCTGCAGTTGAAAACTAGGAGCTACGTGGCTCATGTTGCCATGGTATGTATTTTGTTCTGGGGAAGGACGCCAACTCGGGGATGATGTTGACAGCCATAGAAGGGCATAACCAAAAGGGTGACACAGAAATGGAACCAGAGCCCAGGCAGAGCAAGCTCAGCAAACCTTACCTAACCTTGACCCTTTCTAATTACATAAGCCAGCCGTCTTCTCACCACTTAAGCTGCTTTGAGCTGTTTTCTTAACCCTTCAATGAAGGCATCTTATTGATATGCTCTTTATTTTTTCCTATTTTACATAATACATTTCTATATAAGTTTTATATTTCCTATTCTACTATCTAGTGGGCTGTGTGTACCCAAGATGCCTAGCATGTGTATCTATATCTCTATATCTATATTGATATTGTTATAGATATTGGTTGAATTGAGCCATCCAACTCAGTACTTCTCAAGTGAAGTCTCTTATACATGTTGTTAAATCATTTCATAAAAGTTGTTATATCTAAATAGGATTGACAAGTGTTATAGTCTTAAAAAAGAATTATTTCTCCACTGTGATAGTTCTTAAAGATTATCCTAATGCCCACTGTAATAGAAAGTAAGATCTTAGTGTGTAAATATTTCTCAAAGTGATCTCATACTGAGCAGTCTAAGAAACAAATGATGGCAGAACACCCCTAAACTAGTCTCAGAACTCCAACTTGGTGGGATTTGAGAAATAGACCATAGAAAAGAAGGGGAGAAGGAAGAGAAGGAGGAAGGCAATGACAAAGGTGGTGGCAATTTGTTTTCAACTTTGGAAGTCAAGAATAACCCAAAGGCTGGGGATATTTCCAAGCACACATAGGCAGAACCAAGTACTACACACACATAAAAGAAAAAAAAGAGAAAAGAAAAAGAGAAAGCAAAGGACTTATAGTTGATCACCTCTCCCTTTTGTGCATGCCATTCCATAGTTCTTTCCCCCAACCAAGTGTGTGCCATCTCTCCCCAGTCTGCATGCCATTCTAAAGTTCTTCCCCCAACCCCATGAACTTCTATACTTTAATACACTCGCTATGTTCTGATGTTTTCTCTCCCTCACTCCCACCTATAATAACAGCCTTTGCTCTTCCATCAGTTGAAATGTCTGCAGGAAAGTAATTTCACTGACTCTGAAAATCAGCTGATCCTTTAAATCTCCAGTTCCTGAATGTACTGTCCCTGCTTATATCTTGTGTACACTAAACCTTTAAAATGCCACCAGCATTGAGGCACTGTAGATGAAGTAGAAGGAGAACATTTGTTGACGGTGCTCAAGGATGGGGGGCGATGTTGGAGTTGTAAAATTCTGCACTGAAGTACTCTGAGCAGGCCCGCTTCAGGCTCACTAGAGCTATGACCAACGCATCCAGAGGCTGCTCTGTCCAATGACCATTGAGTCCATAGCAAGGAACCTAGAAGAAATGAGTGTTTCCTAACTGGGCTGTGTGGTCTCCATCCACACCCAGGCCATGGTATAAAGACAATGTGTCTTGGATATTTATGGGCCCATGTCTGTTGAAAGTACAGCAGAGTTTTTTGGTTTTGTTTCTTCCGAAGACACTGGCTTAGTTAAACCTAACGTAACACTGTAAGCCACTAACCATGCTGGGGTGGTTAAGTGAAGTGATTTCTCTAGTATTAGTTCACAAAGACCTATCTCAAGAGGGAAATACAAAAGCTTTCCCTCAATCCTGAGCCCCATTACTTTTCCTTATCCGCTTGGCCTTCATCCTCTTGGACTGTCATTGGTCCCCTTGCTGTGAGAGAGACAAGAGCACTCACCGAGCACTAATCTAAGGACCTAAGGCACCAGCATATCACCTTTCCATTATAAGTTTCCTTGTCGGTGACACTTCCTCATGGGCAAGAACAGTTCCATAAACCATGAACCATACATCAAGAACACCATTTTGTGTCTTTCTTTAATCTCAGCATTCGGAAGGCAAAGACAGGCAAACAGAGCAAGTTCCAGAACAGCTAAGGCTACACAGAAGAGAAACCTTTTCACAAAAGAAAACAAAACAAAAACAAGCAAACCAAAAAAGCCACCATTTTGTAGAACAAAAGCTATTCAGATCATTCAAACTCCTAAGGCAGACGCAAACAAATAACTGTCGAAATGGTTGTACTGTGAGTGACTTAAGAAACAGACCATAAATGTAATAGTTTAAACAATAGCAAACGTGAATGTGCAGCGGCTTGTGGTACCAATCAACGGTGCTTAGTTCTTTGGGTCTGGATCAAGTTGGCACAGCTGTAGAGCTGGGACGGCCTCATTCACATCTCCAGTCTCAGCCAGAACAGAAGGCAGGATTCCCTTTCTCTAGGAGACCAAGTGAAGTATATTCCAGAGGTGATCCCTGGCGTCATAGAAGCAAGAGAGCAAGCCCCACTGTGCAAATGCTTAACAAATGGCCACAGTGTCCTGTTTGTTAATGTCCCACTGTGTGGGGAAAAAAATGTCACGTAGTTAAACCCAAACACATAGGGTAAAGGAATGAGAAAAGCCCAACATGGTCTTGTGTATCTCATCATAGCTACTCAGAAGGCTGACAGAGAGACACAAAGGAATTGAGAGTTCAAGTCCAGCCTAGACCAGAGAGTAGAAATCAGTCTCAAAACGTAAAATCCCAAGCACTTAAGTGATATCACACAAGTGATAATGAGAAATAATCTCTTCTGTTTGACACAGAAATGGCAACATCGCAATGCCAGAGGGCTTTTGTATGGGATGGAAGGGTTGGTCGTGCTGTCTGCAAACTATTTACAATGTTACCACTCTGGCCACTATGAGAACTGAGGTGATATTGATGCCAGAGCCAGCTGAGCCAGAATGGACTACCGACCCGTGTGGTTATAAAGAAATAAACAATTACCATTGCGGCAACTAAATTTTTGAGATAGTCTGTCCAAACTAACTGAAACAACTTCTGAACCCACAAGCTAGAGAAATACCCCTCTTTTTTCCTTCAGTTTCCTGTTTTAAGTGCTTCCTTTAAAAAATGGAAGTATTTTGAAATAAACTAGATTGTGTGATTTTTCTTCTAAATTAACTAAGCTTAGTTTTGTGTTTTATTGTTGTTGGTTTGTTGGTTTGTTTTGTTTGTTGCGATGAGGTCTCACCGTGTAACCTGCACTGGCCTTGAAGTCAGCATCTCTCTGCCTCTTCCTCCACATTGTTGGGATTACATGCATGAGCCATGACTCCCACCCACCTCCCTATAGTTTCAACCAGGCAGAATAATGAGCCAAGTGCTCCAACAGGAAAGACAATTATACATTAGCAACCTGAATACAGGGGCATTTTCTCCTGCCCTAGCTACCTCGAGAGAAGGAAGAGGCTTTTTAATAAAAAAGACAAAATACAGAGGAGCTGGGAAGACGGCTCAGTCAACAAAAGCAAACCTAAGGGCCGGGGCTCAAATCCCCCCTCTTCAATTTAAAAACAGAGCATATCTGTGAGTGTACACTGTGAGTGATTCCAGCATCAAGGGGGACAGAGACAGGCAGGTCCCCCAAGCTTGCTGGTCACCCGGTCTAGTAAAAATAACAAGCTTCCAGTTCCACGACCATAAAGGAAGACACTCAACGCCTGCTTTGACCTCTGCACGCCTGCACACAGGACACTCATGTGCACACACCACACACCACATACACACACAAGCACACACTTGGTGTAAAAGTGTCTGAAAGCAAACAACCATATGCCTTCATTCTCTGTACGACATTTCGAGGCCAAACCACAGGCAATGTGATTCCTTATGAATTCCTTCAGAGTCCATGGAAAGGATTGCAGGGCAATGAAAGGCTGGTGACCTCACTCCAAGCTTGAAGATGAAAAGAAAACATGTCTACTTCTCCCCTAAGCAGTACTTGAACTGCATTTCTGCACTAGTCCATCAGAACAGAGCAGAGGAAGGACGCATGCAGCGCTCCCACACCTAGATCCTAGTTTTGCCGTGAACCAGCCTTGGGATCTGAGATGACTCCCCCAGTTAGATGCCTTCATAACTAGGTGATTAAAGTGGTCAGAGCAAATAACCTCTCTAAATGTCTTCCAGAAACTAAAGGAAATACCTGCCTCAAGTTTGTGGTAGAATACTTGCCTAGTAAGTTCAAGGCCCTGTGTTCAGACCCCAGTACCAAAATACATCAGCAAAGAAATAAGTAAATAGCTTTGCTTCCCAATATCATACCAATGAATATTGGGAAGCCGGTCATTGCAGCAATGTAATCAAAAACATAAGCGTTGTTACCAAAAGGGACTCTTCTTTGGCCCGTCTCGGTAACCGACTGCATACAATCTCACATAGGTGTCTTAGATGCCTAAAGCCTATAAAATGAGAAAGATAGTTACATTAAAAAAAATCTACTGATGATAAGATAATGAACAGCACATGCCTGAAGAACTCTTCAAGGAAAGTGTCTGTACGTTTAGAGAGAATTTAAGCTATGTCTATTAATCCTGGCCACAAATCATTTGAGTCTTGCTTATAGCAAAAGAACCCTGAAGTCACCTCTCATAATCCCTTGGACCCTGCCTCGGTTTGAACACTCAGGGGAAGGAAGAAGAACTTGAACTCCACTCCACTGAACATTCTGGGTCCTCAGCTCTTTCAGCTCTGCTTGACTCGTTTCTCTTCCCTGGTTTTGAAGATTCCTAATTTCAAGGTTAGAGGAAAATAAAATGGTTCAGGGTCCGGGCTCAAAGCTAAGCTGGAAAAACAGGTTTTTTAGACCAATATTGTCTTCCTTCCCAGCTCCAAGAGGAAGTCTAGTCCCAGCTCCCCAGGAAGAGAATGCCTTCCAGACAGCCGAAGGAAACAAGACTCTCAGTTGAACCAGTAATTCTGGTCTTGCCATCTTTGTGTACAAAGAAACAAATAATGCCGAAAATAACAAGATATTTTATTTTTCTGCTAAAAGCAACTATGGCCGTTCACAAAACGAGAAGTAATGGAGATCACATTCAGGCCAAAAGATTATTCTACTAGTGTTTAAGGGTCTCATCCATAACCAGTAAAGATAATAACAGTAATAATGTAAGCAGTAAAAGTTTCCTCTGCCTGAGGACTTCATGGCTGCCTGTAGCCTAAACCTTTCAACTCAAGAAGAAATTCCCCTAAGGGAAGGTCCAGAGCAGGAGAATAAATCAGGCCCACTTAGCAAACGACTAAATACATGGACATTACGAAGTGAACGGCTCCGACAACTACACCTTCTCGGTAACAAGGCCAGTCAGATTCAAGCTTGGCCCACACGTGAGTTTTGCACTGAATCTTGAGGATGTGAGATGACCCTCCCCTTCTTCTCCACTTTCCTCTTCATCCCCCAGGCCCATCCCACACAGCAGGCAGCCTCAAGGGTCCGATCATCCCATCCAGGCTGTCCAACTCTAACAGCTGGCCCTTGGCAATTCCACCTGGGTAACTGTAATCTTCTTTGTTTGGAGAAAGGGGTTGGGAGCCTGGAGTCAGGCCTGGTGTGTTTAGGTCTTGAGTACCTAGATCATGGTCTCAAAAGAAAGTATAGACTTTCTGGCAGGGGGAAGGGGGTAGTCTCGCAGACCCCCATCCATCATCCTTAAAGAAGTGGGAGCAGGCCCCTCTCAAGTATGGGGCCCAAGGCAGGAATGCATCTTTCCTTAGTCTCAGACCACTAAATACACACAGCCCTTTTCTTCTGAACACCTCAGGTTTGCCCCAGGGTCTAAGGAGGTCCCACAGTCATGCAGCATCCATGGAAATTCTCTGTCCTTTAACTACTTTTAGGTGACACCTCCATCACCATAACCTTAGCCACAAATCACAAACAAATGTCAGGCAACGCACTTCTTTCTAATGTCTCATTCCTGACATTCTTCTTTGGTCTGAAAAAGCAGCTCGAATTTCTCATTTTCTCCAAATTCAGAAAGCTTGTCTTTTCTTGACATTTTATCCTGCACCAAAGCAGCGCTACCCGTTCTTCTTGCTCCAAGGAAAAGTATGGATATAGGTGTACACACCCACCCACCCACACATGCATGCACACACACACATGCACATATCATATCTGAACATCATCTATAAGACATCATTTTCCCTCACTTTTCCATAAGAAATCAGCAAACTTTTAATGCTCATACCCAATGATGCCTCTCTTACTGGGCCCTAGTTAATTCCCAATGCATTAATATGCCTGCTTCTTTAACGGCATCCATTGCAGTAATGCTGACATTGGAGTGGGCTCCAGTCAAATCTTTCAGAATATTATTTTGACGCTCATTTTCGGGATCCCAGCAGGGTTCCTCATCCTTGGACACAAAAGAGCTCTCAACATGGTGACTGGGCTATTTGCACACCCTCCTCCTCATCCCCTCCCCACCTGCTTTCTCTCTTTAATGCATGCGGTTTCGGTTTCTTCATCATCCTCGAGGATCTTGGTTCTGAAACAGTACAGTATATGCAGGTCCCGTGATCCATCACACGATGACCCTCATGCGCCTCTAATCAAAGAGAGAGAGAGAGAGA
>LOJH01030037.1:0-10557 GCA_001685095.1 Ellobius talpinus
GGAAAGAGTGGGGGTGAACCAGAGGTCATAGTGACATAAAATCAGAGAAGGGGGTACTGGAGGCAGGAGGGCACCTGGGTGAGGGGGAAGAAGTAAGGAAAAGAAATAGCAAACCAAATCTGTTCGAAAAATGCCATAATGGACCTAATTCTTTGTATGATAATATAGCTGCTTTAAACTGAATGAAAACTTAGACTTCCTGTTTGCTGTTCTCTTTGCTGTCTGTCCTCCTGTACCATGGCTTTCTGCTAGAAATAGAAATTCTCTTTCAGTAGCGCAGGCTCTATCAAGTCTTTAAAAAAATCTTGGGGTTGTATTTTTTTACATTTAATTTAATAAAAATTTGAGAATTTCACGCATAAGTGCTGCCTCCCTTCTACCCCACTCTGCCCCCCTAACTCCTTCTATGTCCCTCTTTTTCCCTCTCATCGTTGTGGTCTTCTCTTCAATAATTATTCTGACAGGTGTTGAGTATGTCCAAGCCACCGGCTCTCCGATTGCTGAAGGTCAGTTTGCGGTACATAAATTCTATTCAGCCAGTTCTTTTCTTTCATCGCTTTCTGTTCTTNTTTTTTTTTTTTTTTATACCGTGGTCCATTTTCTTTGGCCTCTGCTTGCACCTCTTAAGAAGTCAGCAAGGTTGGGAGTTGGTCGCTGCTGTGCTGCTGTGCATTATGTGCCTGCTTCTTGCCGGGTCTAATATTTCATTTTCTCCGCTGTAGCCAGTTTAACCAAGAATTTGAGTGGACTTTAAAACCTTAGCTATTTCCTGAGCATAGGTTACTAAATTCAAGACCTGGTAAGCAGAAACAGGGTCAGGAGTTCACGGTCATCTTTGACTACATAGTAAGTTGCGTTTAAGGACAGCATGGACTACATGAAAACCTGTCTTAAGAAAAACTTAAAAATTGCTAGAAATTGTTGGGCTAGTCAGAGGTTACATTATTGACCTACATTTTGGAAAATCCCAGGTGTGGTCTCACAGAGTACACTGACTTCCTTTTTAATCTCTTTTCTTTCTTTGCAGTACACTTTATATATTTTATCCATTTTTTTCTATTTTCATCTTGCTCTTTGTCTTAATCCGGACTATTCCTTTAGATATATTTCAGAGTTAAAATGAATGCTATCTTCAATTTTCTCAATTTTTCAGTTCAACTCATGAGATTTTATTTCAATTATTGTACTTTTCTTCCCTGGAGATTCTTTTGGATTCTGGTTTCAGACTGGTTAACTTTCATATTTTATTGTTTTCCCTACATCACCAATATACTTAATTTTTCAATATATGAAAACGATTACTTTACATTCTATTTTGGATAGTGATCTTGTTTGGCTCTGTAGTGCATCCACAGTCTTACAGATGTTAAAGGCTGGGTTTCTGGCCTGTGGTGCTACTAGGAACAGGGAAGCTTGTGGTTCACAGGGCCGCTTGTGGTTCACAGGGCCTACTTTAAGTTCGAGAGATGGCTAAACATACACGTTCATTTCTCTCTGCTCCTGATGTAGATACCTTGTGACTAGCTCTCCCTGCCTTGACTCCCTGCAAAGGTAGGCTGTCCTCTATATTTTTAAAAATTTTGTCTTTATTTATGCATGTATGTGTCTGACACTATGTGTAGCTTTGTGTTGAGAGAGGGTGTCGAATTCCCTGGAGCTGCAGTTACAGGTTGTGAGCCACTCAGTGATGGTCATGGGAATTGACCTCAGGTCCTCTGGAAGTCCAGCAAGAGTTTGGAATTGCTGAGCCATCTCTACAGCCCCTTACCTTGGAGTTTTAACATTAAACTCTTTTGTCTCATAAGCTGTATTTTGTCAGGGTACTTTCTCACAGAAATGACATTGGAACTAGGGCCTCCTCTTACTGCAGCTTGTTTTCTTGAGAGTCCATCTGTAAAGATTTTCTGAGGCTTCTCTTTAAAGTGGATTTTCTCAGTGAAGATTTGTGTTCGCCTCTGCAGAACTCCTGGAGCTGTCTCAATCCATGCTCACTGTAAGGATCTGGCCTGACATTGCCAAGCTACAAAGCTGGTGCTAATCCAGCACAGGGGAAGTACATACCGGCTCTAGGTCAGAAACTCGCAAGAAGGAGCTGTTTCTCTCCTGTTCTTTTCCAAGCCACAAAGCCACAGCGTATTGTGTGAAAATATTCCCCCATCTCCTCACCCCATGTGGCTCCTACCGGTGTGCTCTGGTTAACTGGGAGTGGCTAATTGTCTCCTCTGTCTCTTCCGGCCAATCTCCAGGCCTTAGCCAACCAGGCCCAGGCAGTGACTTAAGGGACCTTGTGTGTGGTGGACACTGGCTCTCCAGTGGTTCCCTCCTTTCTCACAGAATCTAGTCTCTTCTTCTAGACACGCAGCCTGGATAAACCTCAAAATTAAAGGTAGCTTTTATTTGACTTCCTTCGTATTTGCTTTGGGAAAGGCTTTTGCTATATATACTCTGCCACGTTGCAGAGCAGAGGATCTTCTGTTTAAAATCACGGCAAAATAGACCTCTCTAAGAAATAGTAAGGAAGAGATTTGGTGAGATGCTCTTTCCCGTAGGTAATATTGTCAGCTGTTTAAACTAAGCATTTCATAAACAGGAGCACAGCAGTCATAACTGTCATTTTCATCAAATGAGATTCTAACAAGTCTGCCTCTGCACAATTTGCCTTGTTAATGTCAAAATAGAGTGCTATTTTCTGGGAGGCTTGAATTTCTTTCTTTTTTCAGCCATGGCACAGGATGTGCATTTTGGTCCTATCAGTGAGATGGATTCCCCAACTCATCTTGGATCCTTATCCAGTCTGAGACCCAGAGGAAGCAGCACACCTGAAACACAGGTATGAAGAGCAAAGAAACACTCTGGTTTCTAAAGGAGACTCATCAGCAGAATTAACACCTGTTTATCCGGTGTTTCTGAACGATTCCAGCTATCTTATTAATAAAAATACTGTAGGTTAGTGTGCACTCCATAGGAATAATGAAAATAACCATCCCTCACTCCTGCAGAATGTTCATAACAGCTACGTTATTTTCTCAGACCACATATTATCACTATGAAAGTATAATGCAAGAGAGAGAGACAAAGCTTCCCCTGTTACCATATTGAAATGAGAGGACCTTTAACTGACTAACATATGCTTTGATTGTTGTCTCCACCCTTTCAATAGTCACAAATTAGTCTTTCTGTGCTGGAAGGAAGTCCCTTGTGACTTTAGGATATTTTCTTTAAGTGTGAGGAGGGGCCATAAGGTTCAATACTGGGTGACTGAGAGAAAAGTGGTTACAAAAGAGAACCTAAGAGGATATAAACAGTTTGTTGTCATGAAAATTTTGTCGGCACAACTAAAACACAGGATGATTCAATGTATGGTTGGAAATTGAGAGTCTCCAGCAGAGAAGGTCCACATCGGTAGCTCTCAACCTCCTGTAACTACAGCTCCAAAGGGTCTGACACCACCTCTGTCCTCCACAGGCACTCACACATGTGACATTTACAGAGACACCACCACACAGCAAAAACATATAAATAAAAATAAATATTTCAAGTGTGGGGATATAACTTAGCAGTAAAGCATTTGCCTAGGAGGTGCAATGCCCTGTATTTAATCCCCAGAAGAGAATAATCAACGCTTGGAAATATCCACACTTCAGATTTTCAAATTTCAGGACATGTATCCTAAGAAGTGATACTGTTAAAACTGTAAATTTTATTATTCTTTTGTTTTCCTTTCTAGAGTGCTTAAGATCAATTCCAAGACTTTTGTTACATATGCTAGAAAAGATCTGCTCCTGAGCTATATCCTGAGTTTGGTGCTATGGCTTTAAACCCTACTTCAATCCAGCTATTCAAGAAACTCTTGAAGTAGCAGCCAGCTCCACCACTAAAGAGACCCTTGGGAGATATTGTCTCAGGATATTTGGGATGATTACATATCCGATGTCTAGAAATAGAGGATGCAGAGAATGTTCAGCTATCTAAACAGACATTTATTTAATCAACAAATTTTAAAACAAGTCTTTCCAAGAAAAGAAGGGGAAATGACAACTTTTATGAAATTTGAAAAAGTGGGCCAAAGCACCCCGAGCTTCTCTGCACCTGAGTGCATTTTCTACCCATAGTCTGCTGTATTCGTTTACAGTGATTTGCCTGCTTGCTTCAGTAATCTACTTTTCTCCTTTCCTCCTCCTTCATTCCATTAAAGCAAACACCCTCTTTCGCTCAGGAACTGGAGGCTCCATTTCACGATTTGTTGGTCATGTTGTTTCGGATGAGGGTGTGGATAATTGCCTGAATACATGGCAGAACAAACCTCTTCATCTCCTGACCAGGAAGGGAGAGGGAAGAGAAAGGGCTGGGTTTCCCACTATCTCCTTGGAGGACACCCATACAGTGGCCTAAATGGATACGTCCCATTAAGCCCCTCCTCTTGATGATTCTACTACTTCTCAACAGGACCACCCTGGAGGCCTTGAACACATGGACCTCTTCAGAGGATCCAAAGTATACAGTATTATTCAACATGAACAATTCCATTTTTCTATCAAGTTCCGATTAATGCTATGCACTGTTCCCTTGGTAGCTCTAACTACCAGCAAGCAAGGAAATGGTGAAATTAGATAGTAAGGACTATTGTCACTGTGACTCTGGCCTCTGACATAAAGTGATCTTCAGTGTGCCCCTGTCTGAGAACCTTCTTGGTACAGTAGTGTTTCTATCTTGCAAGTCAGCCATCAAAATTATATACAGATAATTGTCAAGATTCAAGTTCCCAGTGCCTACAACTTTAAAAAGATTTATTGAGTCTGACTGGGGACTTTTATTCTGATACTTTATAAGAACTCCTCAAAATGACAGACCTGGATAATCCTCTTCTTAGACTTTTTGAGTTTGAGCCCTGATTTTCCCACTTGCTAGCTATGTGATTGGGGGAATGATACTTAATATCCTTATATCTTCATTTTTTCCAAAGGTGACATCATAATATGACTATGGTTTACTAAAACTAAATATGTTCAGATCTTTCATATTAATCCAGTTATGTATATAAAAAATACCTGGCTTTTAGGGTCTGCATGTAATTCACATACTATAATATCAGCTGGTGTGATTCTTTTGACAATTAAAATGTTACAGCCGTGGCAAAGGACCATTTGTTCATTATTTGCTAATCTCTTTGTTGGAAACTAGCATTAATTTCCATTTAGAAAATAGAAAAGTCAGCCAGGTGGTGGTTGTGCACACCTTTAATCCCAGCACTCGGGAGGCAGAGGCAGACACAACTCTATGAGTTCAAGGCCAGCCTGGTCTACATGAGCTAGTTCCAGAACAGGCTCCAAAGCCACAGAGAAACGCTGCTTCAAAAAACCAACAAGAAAAAAATAAAGAAAGAAAACAGAACACTCAAGAGTAGAATATAGAGTTCAGTGGATGAGCATTTGCCTTGTATATGAGACTTTGAGGTTCATCCTCAGTACCATAAAAATAAATAAGGACTAGAGAGATGGATCAATAGTTGAGATTGTTGCAGAGGATCAGTTCCTATTCCCAGTAACCACAGATGGCTCACAACCATATGTAACTCCAGTTCTAGGAGATCCAATGCCCTCTTCTGACCTCAGAGGCACTAAGTGTGCATGTGGTGCCTATATGTATGTGTAGCTAAAATATTCACAAAAATTAATAAATAGATATAATTAAGAAATTAAGAATAAATCAATACACAAATAAAATAAAGCTAGAGTGTAGATAAAACTGAAGTATGCCTGTGTATGTGTGAGGAAAGAGAGACAGAGATTCAACACAACAAAATAAAAAATCTTCAAATGCTCATTTGTTTTAGGGAGCCTCGAGTCCCCATGAAAATATAAGACTGTGTAAGAGGGACCAAACTAGAGGGGAAAACAGCATTATTGAAAAATAAGGTTGTAGGGAGCCCACTCAAAATAATAATCTATAACTATCCACTTATAGATTCTTTTTGATTCATAACTTATTTTGCTGAGTTCTTGCCAAATTTTATTCGTGGGGAATTATCTTATGTGAAAATACTGCAAGTGCCTCGAAACAAATTTTAAATTTGGATTTTATATTAGTTGTGAACACACTCCTTTTACTCCTCTGTCAATCAGTGTGTATAGCCTACATCAAAGTTTCAGACACCAAAGCTAATGCAGTTTAAGTGGCACTCGCACTCACGGAGCAGGCCTCAAGCAGCACAGAGTCTATAACATACTTCCTCTCAAACCCCTGCACACTGTGGAAGACTATGTCTCTGTCAGGGCTTAAATATTGATAAGACATCCAATGTAACTACGACTTTAAGATAAACATATACAGAGTTTTCATGTGAATATATTGAATTCACTTCCCAGTTTCAGAATTGGTGTGATACTTCGGTGTTGTGAAAGTCAAAAAGACTTTAGGTTTACTGGGACAAAGGATACAACAGTACATCCTTTAAGAATGTGAGTAGTGGGGTTTGAAAGATGCCTCAGCAGACAGAAGTGCTTACTGGCCTGGAGAGATGGCTGGATCAGGTTAAGAATATTGCAACCATGAGGTCATAGGTTCAAATCCTGAGAGCTCACACATAGAGCATAAACAGGGCTCCCATGGCAGTTTCTTGGCCACTGACTTAGCTCCAGTTTCTGTGATAGATCTTACTTCAATGAAATAAATTAGGCAGCAACAGAATAGGGTACCTGAGAGGTCCCTCTGGCCTCTGTAGACACGCACGTACATCACACATAAATATTACACATCTCTCTGTTGACTGAGATTTCTGTCCTACCCGGCCCTGCAGCCATTCAGTCCCAAAGAAGAACACAGAGGTCTACATCAATTATTAACTAATTGGCCCAATATCTCAGGCTCTTCTTATTAACTAATTCTTATAACTTACATTAGCCCATAATTCTTGTCTATATTGTCCATATGGCTTGGTAACTTTTTCAGTGAGGCAGTCACATCTTGCTTCCTCTGCGGCTGGGTCACAACTGGAGACTGAGCTCCCCTCTTCCCAAAATTCTCCTGTTCTCATTGTCCCGCCTCTACTTCCTGCCTGGTCGCCCTGCCTATACTTCCTGCCTGGTTACTGGCCAATGAGCATTTTATTAAAAATAATATAAGAGACAGGGTACAGACCATTGTCCCACAGCATCTCCTTTTCCCCTTATTTCTCTATCTCCACACACAGACAAACACACACATGCTAAAAACATGAACAGACTAAGAATTTCTTAAATTATCTATTTCCACGTCGCCTAGCAGTCCTTGTTACAAACGGCCACTTTCTCACACGCTCCAACAAAATATTCAGGCCGAACCTTCAAGAAAGACTCCTGAGAAATCGCTGCTTTACCAGCAACATCATTATCTGAAACACTGACACTGCGCACCTCGGCTGAGCTCTCTCGGCTGTGTAGAGGAGTGTTGTTCCCTGAAATTCCCGCAACACTTCACGTGCTTCCGTCTCCATCCTCAGTTCCGGCTCATGTTTGTGTCCACGGTCCGCTCCTCATGACTATGTATATTCTCTAGTGTGACAAGTCTTTATTCCACCATGAGTCTTACCTGAGATCCCTACCAATATTTACACTTGTATTTCTTTTGAAAGCGTTCGTAACAAACTCTAGGCTTTTCAAAAGCTGACTTTACCAGATCCATCCAGCCTCTGCTATTGCACAGGTCCAAAGACACATTTTTAGGTCTTTGTTCGATTACTGCCCACTTCCCACACTATCAAAATTCTCTGTGAACTTCCTGTTTGTTCCCATGATGCGGAACTCTTCATAGTACTTTTGGAAGCCTGGGCTTCTTTACTTACAGAAGTCTGAACTGAGTTTGACTAGAACGAGTCCAGGGTGACAATAGAGCTGCTTTCTTTTGTGGGCAATCTAAGGTAAAATAATCTTCCCTCATCCCTGTGTACAGGCAGCAAGAGTTCTGGCTCCCTTCCATCCTCAGGGCTGGAAATGGCACGGGAAGCCTTTCTCCCACCATTTCATTCCTACCACCTGTTTCTCACACTGGCCTTCCTGTCTCCCATTTTTTTTTGAAAGATCTGTATAATTACACTTGGTCCATACAGATATTGTGGTATAATTTCATCTGCAACCTCTGTTTCCCTTTCATTTCATTTTTATTTTTAAAATAAAATCTCTCTCATGGTCTTTTGTGGTTGAACAAGAGAAATTACAGAAACCATAGCAATCCTGGGAGATTTAACAACGCATTTTCAAATAAATAGTGGATTGCAAGAAGTCAGAGAGGAAAATTTAAAATCCTATAGTCAAATGAAAATGAAAATACAACCTAACTGAATCTCTGGGACACAGCCAAGTTGGTACTGAGTGGAGCCTTAATGGCTATAAATGCTCATACCAAAAACAATATTAGGAATTTCAAATAAACAACCTAATGATACAGCTCGAGGCTCCTTAAAAACAACAAGAAATCAATCCTAGACCCAATGAATGGCAAAATAACAGATTAGGGAAGAAATTAATGAAATGGGGACCAAAAGAATAACACACAAAATCAATCAGACAAGAGTAGGTGGTTTGCAAAAGTTACCGAGATTGGCAGACCATTAGCCAGCCTGTCGAGAAAGAGGAAGAAGGCAGGAAGCATCAACCTCAGAGATGAAAATGGTGTCCTTAGAACAGACTCCAGTGAAAGCAGACCCTCAGGAGGGGATATTTTGAAAGCTTAAACTCCCCAAAGCTCAAAAACCTAGAAGAAATTACTGAGTTTTTAAATGCATATGATCTATCAAAATAAAGTCAGAAGATGAAAATAGTTATAAATAGACCCATACAATCCATGAGAGAGAAAGTTGTCCCTCACAGGAACCCAGCACCACATGGATTCACCTGGGTTCTACGACCCTGTCTTCTTTGAAATCTTAACGTTTTTCTTTATAACTTTACCACAAAGAGTTTGAAGACAAAAGAGAATGCAGCAAAATTAACCAAACCAGAGGCTTCAGAATGAACTGCTCTAGGGTAAGAATCACAGTTGGAACTGAAGCTTCACACTGATTGGGTCTTAACTTTTCATCATGGAATATGTTTTTATGCACATATTGCTTGTATTAGGTTTCTTTGCATTACTTCCATTTCCTGACAGGGCCAAAGAGGTTGCAGAAGCTTGCATGGCACTGAGAAACTGTCTTTGGTAGCATTTTTGTTAAACTGGCATGATTTCCCTGTTCTCAACAGAGTGAAGACTTTAGGACGTGACACTCAGGGGTCAGAACAGACCCTGAAGATGCAGTACCATTCAAATGTCACTAGCTGCTCACCAGACAACGTCTCTGAAAGGAGGTGGTATGGGAAAGACTGATGTCAGTGTAGCAGGGTAGCATCAAGAGTCCTTCCATGACGCTCACAGCCCAGCGGAGACACGCTCCTGTGCCCGTTGCACCTCCTACATGTTCCTTTACCCACCTTTGGCTCCTGCCCTGTGTGGTCAGTCCTATTTGCCACCGTAGCCCCATCTTCCTCATGGGCCTTTGTTCTGTTTCTTCTGTTAGCACCAAGCTGTCCCTTCCACCATTCTTTCTTAAATATGAGGGACTCTCAGATCCAACAATGACACCTTCCTTCAGGAACATTTTATCTGTCACAGCCATGCTCCTCCTCTGAACGTTCATCTAATTTAATTACTTTAAAACTAAGAGGTCTGGCTCCTTTTCATTATGAGATTTATTTTTGTATCCTTTTGGGTCTTAAGTTCAAAGTAGTTTGAGGATAGATTTTTCTACTTATCTAAGAGAACATCCTAAACTGGTTAATTTAGGAGTAAGGGAAGGGTATGATGTAGCAAGAAAACAATAACAAATCCTGAACCATAACCAGCATTGGAGCTGTGAGGTTTAGTTGGATCTTAGGGCCAAAATTTCCCTGGTTCCCGTAGTTGTGTTAGTGTTTCTGGCTAATTCTGTTTCTTTCCACTTCTATCCTTTCTTTATGCCGATTCTTCTGATGTTTGCTATGTGGTAGGCAAAGCTGGGAACCTCAGTGGAATCAAAGTAGATGGTGAAGTCAGGAAGCAGATATGTTAAGAGACACTCAGATACTATCTGTCTCAGATTTCTTGGAGTTGAAGGATTGAGAAGACACCAGAAGTAATTCGATAGTGTGTGTGTGCGTGCGCGTGTGTGTTTGTGTGTGATGATTTCAAAAATACAAGAACAGCTATGCACACATTTGTGTGCAAATAGAATTGTGTAGTGAAACCAAATAGAGGCAAGACCTAACTCAAAAGAAATTACATTTCTGTGACCACAAAATTATCTTTACAAGGAGGAGATTGGCCTCAGACCTAAGAACCAGGCCACCAAAGCCATCCAAAGACAGAGAAACTTCCCCCACAAAAGAGTTAAGTTTCGAATTACGGAAATTACAGTTGCTCTGTACCAGCCTGTACTAGAGACGATGTTTTTGTTTTGTTTTTAATGTGCCAACTTTTCCTAGAGTCTCTCCTTTGTTTGCTTTTCCTTGTAACCTTCCCTGGTGTGTGTGTGTGTGTGTGTGTGTGTGTGTGTGTGTGTGTGTGTGT
>LOJH01030038.1:6841-23098 GCA_001685095.1 Ellobius talpinus
TATTAAGGCTACTTAAGTTTGTTGCTTTTTAGCACTGAATAATAGATTTGGACATTCTGGATAATATATTTTTATTAAAACAATGGACATTATAGAATAATACCTTTTGTGGTTGGCAATGACTTTTTGCACTGGCTGTGATAGTGTGGTGATGGCTAATGATGTCACCTCTTCTCATCACATGAAATTTAGTACAAGGTCAAGGATGCCAGGTTCCATATTTACACCGAAACTATGGTGTCTTCATTAAAAGGCAAATCCTTCATTTCAGAGATGTGAATGGTTCTTAATATAGAAGATGGGATGGCTAAATGTAGGTGCCAAAGAAAGCCTGATTCAGGCTCTCTGCTGGAACCATTCCCAAAACATGTTCATTTGATTATGGATTGAATATATTTTTCATTCACTTTACAGTCTTGCTTCCCTGTGTGTTGTTCTGAGATAGGCAAACTAACACTGGTAGGAAAACTGGCTTCAAAAAACCATGCTACTGCACTTAATTCATCCTTTTCTGTTGACATATTGGAAGGGTGGATGCCCTTATTCTTGTTTATAATCGCCAAGGTCACATATGCTCATGAAAACTGCACATGGGTGCTGCTCTGCCTCTCAACAAATAGAGATTACTGACTTCCACATGTGAGTCACAGCCCTGTGGGGTAAGAAAGGTGAGGGAACACTATGCATAGAGCATTATCTAATGTATATTGGCAAAACTTCCTGTTTTTTATATTTTGCTTCTATTTGTCTTATTTTTGTTGTGTTTGTCTGTTTTTCAAAAATTAATGCTATGTCACAAGTGTCCTTTTACCTATCCCCCATCCTGCCCTTCTTCCATACTTATCTTTCTTTACCCTGTCCCTGTCCCCTTTCCAGCTGTTGGAAGTGGAGTGGGCAAGAAGGAAGTGTCATAGCAATCATGCAATCAAACAGTGAAAAATCTCCTTTATGCATCATCATGTTAATATTATCTTGAAAACACTTCTCTCTCCCCTGTGATAAATCCATGAAGTTATTCTCCCTGCTTCTTAAAAACTTACTTTTTCTCATCTTTGAAATAAATTTTGGCTCATTCAGCAGCTCTGCTGACCACCTCTCTCCATTTAATACAGTCTTTGGTGGTACCCCTCACTCCACCTCCTAGCTATTATACTGAGCCAGAAAGTCCCCAGTGTGCCAAGTCTATGTGCTCTGGTCTCAGGAGATGCCTGCTCAACCTCACTCTGTCATCACGCCCTCTGTCCTGTTGCACGGGGTTTGTGTAACAGTTACACGAAGTGCCACTTGTTAAAGTATCCCATGAGCTGCAATGTGTCTGAAGCTCCAAGGGATAATCATTCTACCAAAATCAACTTGTCTTCCCTTTACCTATGATTGAGTCCTTGCATGTGAAAATCCTCTCCCCTACCTTGTTGCAATTGATGGGCCTTCCAAGACCAACTGAGAGTCACCTTTCTTCTGAAACCCTCCTTGACTTCTCTCAGCTTGTTCTGCCAACTCTGCACATCCAACCACGAACTTCTATGATTTCCTAATTGTTTTTACCCATTTCAAAAGCACCATTGAGTCTTTCATCATTGAATATTGGTCCCTGTTGGGTTTACCACCTCCACACTGCTGAAGGTCCTGTGGGCTGAACTTCATGTCCTATTACCTGTTGATCACTGCTGTCAAGTACATAACTCACAAACATGGGTAAGGGATGCAGGCAGTCTTGCTGTATCTTCACATCACTGTGTCTTCTTTCAGTTGCCTAGCTTCCTAGCCTCTCCTTCTATATTGTAATTATTATATTTTGTGTGTATGCATGTGTGTTCGCAATGTATGTATGATATGTGCATTGTATACATGTGCGTGTGTAAATTCATGTGCATATGGGCACACACATAGCACCACACACATGCAGAGGTCAGAGGGCAGCCTTAGATGGTAGAGTTCCTCCACCTTCTTTGAAAAGGTCTTTGTGTTTTCCTGCTGCATAAGCTAGGCTAGGTGTCCCAAGAGCTTCATGATTTCTATTTCCCAGAACCTTGCAAGAGCACTGAGATTATAGACATTCACACTAAGTACCTGACTTTCATTCAAGTTCTAGGGAGTAGAACTTAGATCCTCACCATTTGTACTGGCTGAGCCATCTCACCTGGCTCATAGCTGCTCTCCTTCTCCGAGTGACGTGGCATGAGATGCTTCATTCGGTAACACATTGAAAAACCACTGCAGCAATTTAAAATGTTAATGCAAATTCAATCTTAAAATGTTTATATTACATTGGGAACCACTGCAACAATTTAAAATGTTAATGCAAAAATTCAATCTTAAAATGTTTATATTACATTGGGAACTGTACACTTTAAGTTAAAATTTTAACTTTCAGCTTTAGTCTGTGTGTGTTCAACATGAATATCTCTGATAAATAAAACTTTTCCTTATTACTCATTTTCTGGACAATTTGAAAAAATTATCCTAAATGCATCTTAAATGACAAAGCTTGGTCCAAATTGGGAACAAATCTGTTCAAAGAATTTCTTATGAACAGATGCAATTAGTGTTTAGTTCAGGATTCACGGATAATTCTCAAGTCAAATGTTTAGATTGATAGAGAACAAGATATAATTTACTCAACCTCGTATTCAGTGCCATATATCACTCTAGTTAAAAATAACTGAAAGAATATTGGAAAACATAGTTTATTGAAGTTTGACAATATTTCCTGGACTTTATCTTTTTCTCTAACTTTAAAAATTACTGGAAAATAGGTCTACATGCCATGACATCATTAAAAACAAACACTCTGATGTTGGAGAGATGGCTTTGTAAAGGCGCTTACTGTGTAAGTTTGAGGACCTAAGTCTGCATCTTCAGAGACACAAAATAAGCCAGGTATGGCTGTGAATGCCAGCACCAGGAATTCCAAGAACAGTTGGATCCCAAGAACTGAATGACCAGTCAACTTTTGGAAACAGGGAGCTCTTTCAGGCTGAATCAAAGATCCTGTCTCAGGACAATATGGCGGAAAACTAAAGTGGAGACACCCTGTTTCCCCCAGCCTCCACCTGTGGGTTCATTGGACTCCATGCTTATATGATCACTAGAGTGCACCCCACACACCTACACAACATAGATTAAAAAAATAAAATAAAACTTTTTTTGGCTGTAATATCAATCATCTTCTAAGAATCTACTTTACAGGTGAGGGAAAATACTTCAGTTTTTTCTAAACAACTAAGCACAAACACATTAACTTCACCTTTGAAGAACTCAATAGAGGGAAACAAATTATGGATGCAAATGTTACAAGGAAACCTACTATTTTGCTTTCTAATTTAAAAATTAAACAAATTTTAAAGAGAATTTAATTAGTATGATGTAGTTTCTGTTCTTAGAGTTACATCGTTTCCTCAACAAAATGTTATCTAAGGCACATATTTTCATAATATTTTTTCTATTTGCGCCCTCCAAAATACCCCATTAAATATGAGCGAATGCAATACCTTGCCCAGGTTTGCACCATCAGGGAAAAAATCACTAATGCTCCACAAAAACTTCATGTAATTAAACACCCCACCATGCCTTTGCCTTCAGTGTAATGATCATAATGTCTTGCAGACATTTTTTTTAATGAGTTTGCACTTTGCTGTGCCCCTCATATATTTTCCTCTCCTTTCAGGAACGGGGGATGAAATTGTGATCAACGTTATGAAATTGGATCACAATTAGGACTTTAATCAAAACAAATGCCGCTCCGTGCCATCGGTGTGGAAATCCGTTTGCTCTGCTCTCTGATTGCAGTCCGATTTTGTAATCGGCGCTTTCAGCCAAACGCTGGGTGTAAATTATACGGAAAAATGAGAAGGCATGTTCCATCTCATGCCGTTGCCAGGTATGCCTCATATTTAGATATAAACAAGGGGAGAAATTCAAATTTCACAACGGTTGAGTCACATCTGCCTCTGTGAACCCTTGTTTATTTGTAGTTTCTCATGATTCTCCTAAAGACGTCCTCTGGTTTGGGGTCTTCCCATTTAAATTCTCATGCTTCCAAGGCATTACCATGCTTATTTCATTCATTGCCAAGGAGTCATTCAGCAGAAACCTTTCCCAGAGATTAACTGCAGCCCTTATCAAATGCCCATCAAACACTGAGTTGAAGACCAACCTGGAAAGCAGAGGACACATGCAGGCTGTGATCATGAAGCTAATGCTAAGTTCATTCATCTCAGATCCAGGGCCAGGCTTCCTGATCTTAATTTATAGCTGTGAATGGTTGACTCTTAGGCGTTAGAACTAAATGCTAGACACCCAAGTTACCTCACCTCTCTCTCAGCACTGTGCCCAAGGCTGGTCTAAGAACCGATCAGAAGCAAACCAAGTATTTCTCTCCTTTATAAAGGCAGACCGGAATTGAAACCCTTAAAGTGACCTTACTATGACATCTGCATAAATGGAAGGATTTCGTGACAATTCAGTAGATGGTTTTTAGTGTCACCATTAATGGAGTAGAACATTCTAGAAAGAGTTTTCCATTTCCATTCAATGGAAACAATGGAGGAAATATGCCGAGGGCCCTGACCACTTTCCTTTCCCTGCCTTTGTTTCATACTCTGGCTTTGTACACTTTGTCCACTTTTGGGAGAGGAGTCCATGTGATTACGAGAGAGAATAGCCATAAAATAAGTTTAGCGTTTTCATTCAGTGCAACTAACTGACCCTCTGAGGCCCACTATGGAAACACCCGAAGGTGCAACTGCTGAGGACAAGAATTTCTAGGTGAAATTTTCTCCGGTTTTATTCTCCAGCTCCTTTCTAGTCTAGAAAATACATCTATTAATATACAATCGCTTAAACTGCCTTCTTAGTTTAATAATAATCACAAATTAATGGTGTGTAGTCACGTGTCCATTTTCTTGGGGGAAAATAACCATATGCTTCAATAACTAAAACTTCTATTTCCACAAACTAATTAAAGGGCCTTGTGGCACAGTAATCAAAAAGCCAGGTGTTTCGTTTAGTCTCTCTCTCTTCAAGGTTGAATAGCTGCAATTCAGACGTCCCCACAATTCCTTTAAAGTCAAAGAAAAGGCACAGAGTCCTACTTAGCCTATCAGATGACAGTGTCCTTCTGTTCCACCCCAGAATTTTGATGGAATATAAATCATGGAAAACAAACCTGTTTTTAGGGGATAATATGTTAAAATATGAGTGTTTTTTTTCACAGTAGACTTTTAGCTTTTCAAAAGGAAAAGAGATTTTAAACCTGTTTACTTTTCTCCTTGAAAAACTGAGAATGAGTATATATAAATATGTCCATATATTTGATCTTGGAAGACGTGTCTCTCTATAGAAGATGTGTTCTATTCCTAACCCAAAAATAACCATCTTATCGAAACCACATCTCTAAGACCTGATCCTCTGGGTTCAGGGTGCATTACACACTTTATAATGCACACAGTAACTTTTGGAAGGCTTCAGCCTTATTCCTGCCGTTAATTATTTAGACTCTGACATATTGCAATAAAACATTTCATCAAGCACTCCAGTCCAGGGAACGATAGGCATCAACACTGTATTGGTAATGCAAAATAAATGGGTCGGGGTTGAAAATAATGAGTTTGGTGGATTACATCTGTCATTGTGAATTATTATTGTTGAACATAATAGGGCAGAGCACTGCAAAAATAAAGCTTGTCTTCTCTAGTTAAAGGTGAGACAACTACCTCTAATGAGATATAGAAACTCAAGTGTGAGTTATTATTTATGTACACAAAGGTTTATCAGCTTGCCCAATCTTACATTTTTTGTATGTATATAATGATAGAACAAAAAGTCCCCGTTGCTAAAGCTGGTGATAGTTCGCAGCGGTCTCTCACCAGAAACTGGAGAAGACATTCCGTTTGGCCATATTCAACCAAGCAAGGAAAAAAATATTTGAATATGTGACGAGGCACCAGCCCCAGCAGGCCCTGATTTGACTCTGCTCTTTCCACCGGCTTGTTTTATGATATGTGCTTCATTTGTATGAGCACAGCCCTTACCCGTAAATTCAGCATTGGCTTCCATAGAGTCTTCACCCTATATATAGTGTATTTTTTAAAGGGCTGCATTTGCTATCTTATTCATTCTATAGCTAGAAAGCTCAAGGGGGACTTCTGTGAGGAATAATCCAAGTCACCTCTGAGTCTAGCCCTTATTAGTGAAAAATGTCAAAGGTTCATTATTCAGGGGAATACATGAGACAATGCTTGACTTCACCAGACCGTGTTGCCTCCTCAGAGCAGAGAAAGATGCCAACCACTCTGCCTGAAAATAAATTGTTTTGCAAAATTGTGAAGAGAAAACTCTATATGCCTGACAAACTATAATAAATACTTTAGTATGTATGCATCAATTATTCATTATGACTTTAGTGAGTATATAAAATTCTCTAACAAACTTTCTTATTATTTGATGAACAATTTTGTTGCTGTATAGTTAAATTATTTCTAGTATTTATGAATTTATGTGCATGTATCTGTGTAAATATATGCATGCCTGTGGATGCCCCTGGAGGTCACAAGGGAATGTTAGATTCCCCTTAGAGCTGAACTTACAGGCAGTTTTGAGTTCTCATTGTAGGGGATGGGAATAAAACTTGGGTTCTCCACAAGAGTAGTGTGGAGCTACTAACCACTGGGCAATCTCTTCAAAGCAACCCCTCTTAAATAATTTTTACTATTTCAGGATTATTAAACAACTCTAAAATATGAATCTTGCATGTGATTCTTTGTGCATGTATCTGAGTATTTTGCTAGCCTAGTACTGTGAGACCAAGTTATAATGTTTGCAGATCTGAACAAGAAAATATCAAGAGTTCCTTATACCATGCTTCTGACACACAAATATGGTTCCATGAACCTACATGGATAGACATTTGACAACAGTTGACAGGAATGAGGTTCTGTTGAAAGAAATGAGGTTGTGAAGCTTAGGAAGAAACTAAAGAACATTTGAGGACCTTATGCACAAACCACAACCAATTCTGAGAAGGACTCCTGCAATAGTGGAAGAAATGTTTATATGTATTCTGTAAAGTAAGAAATAATCATGGTGTAGGCAAGATGGCTTAGGGGGTTAGGACGCTTGCAACCATGACTAAACCACTTGAGTTCAGTCTTCAGAATCCACATGGTATAAAGACAGAGCCAACTACTGAAAGATGTCCTCTTATTTTCACATGTGTACTATGGCATATGTACGCACGCACACACACACACCTTTATGCACAAAATATACATAGGCAAAATATATGTCTGCAAATTATAAGTAAGCATGAAAAAAGAATACCAAGACAGTCATAAACACATGTTTCTTAAAATGGAATCTAAGATAATGACATTTACATTACTTACATATAATCTGATAATATCACTTTTCTCTCCTTCAGCTTCTCGTGAAATAAAAACTATGGACCAACAGAGTCAGAATGAAGCCCAATGTCATCCTTTTGAGCCAACTTGAGAGATCAAGCATGAGAGAAAAGGCTCCTGGAGAGTAACACAAATAGAGACTATTGATAAGTGAAAAAGCTTTCTGGAATGGGTTTGGATGCTGAGGCTCTCAGGGGCATCAAAGTCATTCACAATTTCAACTTCTGCCTGCTTTGTTGGGATGCTGGTAATACATGGGCATCTTCTCAAATCATCAAGAAGTATATAACTGTTGTACAGAAGCAAATAAAGTAAGTGGCCACTATAGAGAAATAGCCTCAATCACATTCATGGCTTCTATTGTTTCTAGATTGTGATCTCATACATTTACAATTACAATATTACCACTAATATAAGGGGTTTTTATAAATATATAAGCGTATAAGCATATTTTCTGATTGGTCTCACAGGCAGCATGCCTGTATACTGTGACATATCATGGAGACAAATGAAAAAGAAAACAACAGCTAAAAACAAATCATTGGCAAATTAAAATCTATATTTAAATAGACATCATTTTATTTATTTACTTTACAAAATAAACATTCCTATTACAACAAAGGAAATAAGAAAATATTGAGCGGAAATATTATTCCAACGTTGGTCCCCCCCAAAAAATAAGACTAATTTTTCATGTCTCCCGATAACACAGATGCAAGTCTCTTCTTAGACCTGATTCCACTATGCACTGTATTTGTATAGGGCAAGTAAAAAATAAAGTTCTTGTAGATAGGAGGAACTCATAGAATCAGTCTTCTTGGTTTTGTGACCTAATTTGGTTCAAGGAAAAAAAAATGTTTTCTAAAACCAGGACTCTGTTCTCTGCCCTGATATGAATTCAGTTAATAACAGAAACCAGGATCACAGCCTTTCCCTACACTGAGTTCTTTTTAAGTGTAGTTTCAACACATCCTCCTCTACCCATTGACCCTGTCTCTCCACACACACATCCCTACTTAAGACCCTCTCCCTGGGTAAATTTAACTGCAGGGTCACCAACTTGATTTGCCACCAAACCTAAAAATTGAGTTTAATTCTGAAGACCTACTCAGCATAAGGAGAGAACTGATTCTCACAGGTTGCCCTCTGACTGCCAGATATATGCCATGAAACATGGGCCAGAAGGCATACACATACATACAAATGCATGTACGTACCCTTAAGCACAAATGTGTACACACACACACAAATTAAAAATGAAATATATAAGATAATTTTTTAAATTATAGTTGCATAGTAGGATACATATTAAATCCATATACATACATATGTAATAAAGGAAAATATAGTAAATAATATAAGCAATAAAGTCAAGAAATCTGTTAAAGGTGAAAATAGCCCAACTCTTGATTTAGTCTTACAGTTTTGTTTAAATTTTAAAAGGCACAATAAACATCAAAATTCCTTCAGAAACAAATGCAGACTTTAGCAGTTTTTTGTTCTAACTCAAATAAATGCCTGAGTATTTTGAAAATAGCCTGTTTCCATGCACCCATTCTCAACCCTCCCGATCCCTTTGTCAAATTTTTAAATATTTATTTTCCATTCTGTGACAAGCATGCCCCAGAAGCAGAGGGATGTAATCCAGTGTTCATGCACCATTGTGGCAGGAGGATCTGTTGTTGGTTCTTTCTGTTTTCCATTACTTGTTTCTTCAAAGAATTTTCTTAACTTTGTGTTTGTCTTTGGGTTTTATTAGTAGTGACTCCACTAGGCCTGACCACATATACTTTTATGTATAAAATAAATCAAGGGTCTAGAGAGATGGATCAGTAGTTAAGAGCTTTTAATACTCGTTCAGAAGACTAAAGTTCTCTTCCCACGTGGGGTAGCTCACAACCACCAGGAACTCCATCTCTAAGAGATCTGACATCCTTTTATGACCTCAGCAGATACCCACACCCATGTATGCATGTGCACGTGCACGCACGCACGTGCACACACACACACCACAAATAAATAATAATTAATTTTAAGGCCCTTTGAAGTCAATTCTTTTTAAGAATAAGTAAATAGTTGTCATTTCCATGGAAAGTCTAGAAAATGAATTGAGATGTGCATTTCAGAGTCCCACCTTATCTGTGTTGGGGTTCAAACATGGGGATGCGCATTAAGAGAGCAGGGCAACAGACCCAGCACTGAGACTCTAGGGGTAAAACATGGGTTCTAAAGAGCGTAGGGGAGTTTGGGGGGTAAAACTCAAGTAAGCCAAGGTGTAGGGACAGCCCTACTGGTCTGGGCAACTGTCAGCTCAAAGAAAATGAGGTGGGGGGAACTCACAGAACAGGACAGGATAAATATGAGTCGGAGTGGTGAAGAAATGAGGAGACGGGCACGGGCCCTGATGTCATGATGGTTCCAGTCTACTGAGTGAAGCCAGCCAGGGACAGGAGTGTGAATGGTAATAAACACCCTGAACAGGGGAGCAGTGTATTTATGGGGCATGTGACAGGGTCCTCAGTTCCAAAACTGGCATCACAGGACAAAAGACACTAAGATAACTTTAAGAATGATTAGTTTTAAGAAAAGAGAACAAAAAGAACGCCACCACAATGCTCTGGGTATGAAGAGTAAGATGTCTTGACAAGATTATAGATGAACCTTCTTGTCATGGCAGATACATGGAGGTGAGACTGAGGGATCAGATACTCTCAGAAATGTCACTTGTCTCCTGTTCACTTCAGCCAGTGACCCAGTCAGGGACTCATAGTTCCTGATTTTCGGTTGAACTCTTCCCCTTCTGTGTTCTTCCGAGAGACACTGGAGGAAGAACCCCCTACATTTATCTGGAGCTTCTTTGCTCATTTGACTTGGAAAAGAAGGTGACAAGTAACATCTCTCTTTGTTACTCAAAAAGCTTGTAGAACTCTTTATACATGTGGAGTCTCCAGTCCCCTGTGACTTCCCAGGCGGTCTACAGATAGACACCCAAACCTGAAACTCATCAATTGCTCTTCCCACATGTTTAATTCTAAATGTTCTGTCTCCCTCTCTTCATGCCAAATTATCAGTTCCTTGGTGATATGGATTCTTAATCATAAGGCCATGTCTCTATGGGTTCTAAATAAATATTCATTCCTTGAATTTGAAGCCTGAGGAAAACAAAAACATCATGCTTTCTGCCCTTAACTATGAAGGATTTATATATCTTTTGGTGTCAATACAACAAGCATTTGTATTTATTTCAATACAGCTTAGTGTAAAACACAAATGATTCTTTCGTGGTAAATGAAAGCATAAGTTATATGATCACTTGAGGCTCTTCATCATATGCATTTTTCTCTTGAGTAACCTATTTTTCTAGTATTCGTCCCCAAAATGTGGACACAGAACAATGAAAATCCTTATGATATAAGGCTGAGCCTCCATTTTATCCAGTAGTAACATATAGTACGCATGAGTTATCACATCTTACTCTATTTAGAGAGAGTGTTATTGAATTGTCAGGAATGGGTCTAATCTAAGTTATTTCTCATTTATAGAGATAAGGCAGGTGAATCCTCTCAGAATTCTGCCATTTACAGAGCATACGTTTCAGTAACAATTTAATAAGGCATTCATAGTAATTACCTCTTTAGCTCTTCCTATCTAGACTTAAGCCAGTGAGTACACTGAACTTGCTATGAAGATGACCTGCTCAGTCTATGACTAAGGACAGGAGAAACGAAGAGGCCAGTTTTTTCATGGATACTTTTATCATTAAACTGATCCACTCAGGCACTGGCCATAAGGAACACATTGTATCCTCTGGCAGAAAGACTGCAATGGTGATTAACACCCAGCATTTATATAGCAATACCTACTTAACAGAGGGTTTTCACATCCACTATTTTTCCCATTGACTAATTAACAAGCCAGACAGAATCTAAATAATGTCCTAGGTGTGTTTATCTCTGAGTCCTTGTGATCTTCATATGAATACAAGAAATTTCATGAGCCTGGCAAGTGGAAAATACAAGATCAGCCTCCTGCCACATCCATGAACACATCATTTTCCTCCTTTGTCTTGCAAACTAATAATGATTAGGTCATTCCAGTCAATTAATCCAGAAAGTAAAGAAATAAGTTGCTGCCTAGCACAGTGGTGCACACCTGTGGTTCTAGCAATGAAGAAGCCCAGGTTAAGTATCATGAACTTGACGTCATCATTTGGGCTGAATAAGAAGATTTTACCCAAACATGTCAAGAAGAAAAAAGGGAAATAAAGGAAGGGAGGGGAGGAGGGAGGGAAGAAAAGGGAAAGGAAGAAAGAAAGGGAGAGAAGAGGGCGACAGAGACAAAAAGAAAGAAATGCTGGGGAACAATGGATTCCCTTTTCTTGTTTAATTGTTAGAATGTACAGAACCATTTTTCTTGGACTCCAGCTCCTCCCACGGATTTAACATTTACTGAAAGAAATGTTTATTACTTTGTGTTTATGTAGTAGGCATAAAACTTCTCAGAACATGTTCCAACTATTAAGCTCAACTGCAATGGCAAGCAGAATCAATCTCTACTTTCTCCTGAAACATCAGACAGTCGATTTTAGGAGATGGTCAGTCACTTAGGCATTGCACTCTAACAGTAGAGAGAAGGACATTTCCTAGGTGGCCAGGTAGCAGTATGGGCTTTTTGTTTTGTTTGTTTTTGGAAAGAACTTATTTTCATTGCACCTACGGAGAAAAATATTTGAGAAAGAAATGCCAGCTTCAATGTTCAGGTTACCAAGACTGGAGGCAGATGAGTGTAATATCAGTATGTGGGAGACTAGGGCAGGAGGACCACAACTTCAGTGCAGCATGGATAACAGTAAGGCACTGTTTCAAAAGAGGTAACATTCATAATGAGAACAATTGCATATATTGCTCCTCGCAGAACACAGCTCTGTACTTCTGAAGTAAAAATGTTCTGGTACAACACCTGGCTCCGATGTTCAGTCCTGCCTTCAACTTCAGTCTTGTGAGAATGTTATCAAGTAAACCCACTGTCTGCACATAAAGCTGAAGATGTGTGGAACACTTGAGATATTAAAATACACACACACACACAAAACATTAAGCCCCATGGTACCCTGGCACACATCAGATGCACTGGGCACCTCCCCTGGGTGTGGAACTACAGCTTCATTCCTTCCCCAGGCATCTCTTTATCTCCTGTTCATATTTCATCAGTGCCTGTCAATGGAATATGGCCATTCCAGATGAGAAAAACAATTCTTACAGAATTAGGGAAATGAAAAATTTTTGGTCATGGAAATCCCCGCTATTTTAAACTGATATTTTATTCATGTTTGGAAAAGACTGCTCATGGCTGTTTCCATCTTCATCTGTTTTGGCATTTCCTGTTTTAATTCAGAAACCAAATGTATTACAAACAAGGAGAATCTTGACCTAATTCCAGAGCTGTATGCCAAAAGGGATCCACCAAACAACCAAATGACGATGCCTGCCAGATTTTATAGGGGAAAAATAGAGAGAAATTTTACATGAATTACCTTATATCATCAAGCTCAGAATTTTCAACACAACCAGTAGGAAAATTTGCTAGAGAAAGCCAAGACCTTTCGACCCTGGCCAGTCACATTTGAGGGGAATGTAGAAGGCAGAATCCTGTGTTACAGGAAAAGACTTTAGTGAGTACACCATAAGACAGAGAGCTACCTTCTGACCACCTACATCCTACTTATCTTCCAGTTTCTTTCCCCCTGACATTAAAACAAGGAAACTTTGGTCACAGTTGTTTGGGTAGAGTCTGAAATTCGCTGTACCCCTTAGATTTTCTAATTCTATAAGAACAATAATCACAGAACTAAAGAGCTCTAGAAATGAATGAAATTTTCATTTTTTAGGGATTTGTCCAACCCCATATGATAAACATGTGGAACCAGCTATAAATTCCGTCACTGCTCTGCCGTCATGGATTACTGTTGGAGCTGGGCTACTTAATCCAGGGCAGTTCTTTACTCTCTGAGCCTAACCAGCTGATAGCAGCAACAAGGAACCAACGAAATCAAAATGGTTCTCATTCAGTATGCCACTTGAGATTCATTTAACCTCTGCTTATAAACAAATGAACAAATTTCCTTGTGGCTAACCTGGATTAAGGACTGAACACATTTTCAGAAAAAAAAGGCTATGATCTGCAAACAATGCAATTAAGATCAGAACCAGGAAATATGACCCATTGAACTGTTAATCAAAAAGAAATATCAAATCAACTAGCAAGATCTATGTCTACAGTGAGAAAGGGGTTGGATGCAACACTGATAAGTTTGTGGTTTTCTTAAGGCAATTGAGAACCAAACCCTCAAATGATGAGAACTTGCAAAAGCAGTTTAAAAGAAGTAGAGCATTCTTTCCATGGGTAATGATTTCTACCTTTCGGCAAAGGAAATATCAAATATATTTTATCAAAACCGATATGCAAATAAATCTGTTTAATTCTAAGAAGGCTACAAATACTATTTTCATGTGTCATGTATTTTATATTGATAAATTACCCTTCTAAATGTTTCCCTTAATTTTTTTTTCCAAAATGAATCACTAGTATCTCTCTTTACTTTCTGAGCTCAAGTTAAGAAACACTGATCTTTAGTAAAGGTTGGGCAATCCAAAAGAGTCACCCAAAAGCTGATGGGGTGCATCGCCTCTTTAATCTCCTAGCATGCAAGACAAGGGAAACAAAGTCAACATTCACTTCTCTGCAAAGATTTGAATAATTCACCAATGATCTACAACCCAAGATTTTCAATCCTATCATTTCTCCTAAGAAGCTAATTTTCCTTTTATTGACTTATCGTCATCCACACATGCAAACTTGTTTTATTAGGAACCCAATTAGCAAAGGAAGAGTGCTAAAACGATCACATTTGGAATCTAAATAGAAACCCGTTCTTCTGGATGACCTACACAGACATTCCATTCCCAGGCATGGCTTTTGAAAGCTTGATTGAAATGTACGACTACTCGGAATGAGTTGAACATGTCACAAATCACAAAAGATTTGAGGAACTTTGGAGAGAGAGCCAGAGGCAGAGTCTGCTAAGATCTCCAAGGTCTACAAAGGGATCTTGTTTTCACACATAGATTTAAAGCATGGGAATAGGGAGAAAAGTGATGGGAAGCAAATTACTTATGTTTCTATCTGACTTTCTCTTGAACTATTCTTCAGGACTTTGAACTTCTCTGGACACCAACAGTGTGGGGCTGCTACTGATCCCTCTAAGCACATCTTGAATGATGTCATCCAGGCTCCTAGTTGCACAGCCTAATTCTTCCATTAAGTGTAATAAAATTGTGCTTCTACCTTTTACGTTAGCAAAGTTAATTAATTCATATTAATAAAAAAATGCCTTGGCAAAAAACCCAGATGAAAACCCTTTCATTGATGCAATCAACTGCTTCCCTCCAGATAATTGCTGCTCAGGCTGAGAAATTGAAAGCATGCCAGGCTAAAATGCTTTTAAAGACTTCAATCAACATTCTCTCCAAAAATGAAGAAATAAAAAGCCAGAGGGCAGATCATGGACCTCACACTCCACTTTTAACATTACCCAGCAACACGTATTTATATTACCAGCACTTGACTTCCAAATTTGACCCCAAATTGGCCTCTGAATTGGTAGAGGGAAAGAAAGGGCAGAGGCTGGATAGTCCAAAGAAACTAGAAACAAACTGTCTTATTAAATTACTTGTATTTCTAAGCTAGTCTAAAATAACACTACCCACCAATCTTGAGATTTGAAACTTATTTTCAGATGGAATTTTGTCATTTTTCACTTATTTTTTGGCTCTTCATACAGTTAAAAAACAGATAAAGGTGCTATTCTCTTTTGTAACTTCCTGTAAGATCTTGTTTTGGAGCAAATATATATACTTTCCAGGAAAAATAAATCAATAAAGACTTTCTGTTAGGCAGCAGTATTAAACAGTTTCTAGTAACTCATAGAAAAATTATGAGTTATTTTTCTAAAACAAAAATTGAACATGTGTTTACTTGGGAATCTGAAATATTAGAATTTTAAAGTACCAAAAAAGTGTGGAGGGCTGAAGAAATTTAAGATGAGGTCAGCTTTTGCCTGAAGGAATTTTTGTGACTTGAGTATGAACTATCTCCTCACTTACTTTTTGAGCACTTGACCAGTTGATGGTGGGTTTTCTTTGTCATTGTTTTGTTATTGTTGTTTAGATTCCAGAAACTACTAAATGGGATTTGTCTGGCAGAAATAGATAGGTCACGAACAGTGAGGGAATCTTAGGGTGCCTCATTATTTGCCCCTTTCTGCCTTGCTCTGTGCTTCCTGTCCACAATGAGGTGAAGCAATTTCCTGTGACATGCACATTACTCAAGCATATGGACCCAAAGATCCAGAGACTGAACTCTCGAAAACCAGGAGTCAAAATAACTGTCTGCTTTAATGCTGTTTTTATCAAACGCTTGAATACAGGGATGATATGAGTATTGCAATAGCTTCACTCTGTATCTGTTCTACTTCCCAAGGATGAAATGATGCTGATCATATAGTTGAACTGGATTAATCAGTTAAGCAAGAGACAAAATATATAGAAATTGAATAATTTGGACATTCACAAAATTTGTAACTTTATTATGGCTTCAGACCATTTTCTCTGTCTAGTTAGTGTTTATTATTATGAGAATGAAGTTAAAACTGCATCATATTGGAGTTTTTATACTCTGCTGTCCTAACGACACCTGTAATGGTGAGGTGCATATTTAATGACATTAGTTGGAGACTCAAGAACTAAATTCCATTAGAAAAGGTCCAAGAGAAATGGACATTGAAACAACCCTCAGG
>LOJH01030039.1:4407-16915 GCA_001685095.1 Ellobius talpinus
TACAAAGATCTGCTGGCTCTTATCCTAAAACAAAACTATTGTTTTTCATGGATTATGCTAGTCAATAATTCTAAAGTATCTCTTAGTTACTTTTGCCTTGGAGACTCTCAAGGAACGATAGTCAGACGTTGAATGAGAATTAATTTACAAAAAATTGTGAATGAAGCCAGACAATAGGCCAAGCCATTTTCTGACTATAGGGTAACTGCTAAAACCAATTGAATCACCTCCAGATATTCATTTTCTTCTCACATGAAAGTGGACTCCAAATTAAGACCACCAAAATCTCCTCCTTATAACCAGTCCAAATTCAAGAATCTTATGTTTTATATTAGTGCCATGTATCAGTGATGATCCTTGAATCCTGTTCTTCTCAATTAGGAGACTTGTGAACTATTGAAACATGGTTATCTAGTTCTTACACACTCAACATAAGCAGCTGTAACAGATGAAACAAAACTGTACAGTCTCACTCGGATCCAAAAGAGCAGATCTGGAGGCACGCATGAGCCAGTTGGCGATTCTTACAGCAGGCGTGTACATTTGCCAGGCTGTGCAGCTTTCAGTTCGGCAGCAAGGTGCTGAAAGGGAAAAGACCATGTCTGTCTGTGAGGTCCAGGTGCATGGAATGGGCAAGTTTGTGGAAAATTCCCAGCAAACTATGCTTCCTAAAGACCCTGGAATGAGCTAAGTGGTTTAAGATTTCACAGGTTTGTCAATGGCAACAGACAGAAAAATGTCCTTGTGTATAGCATGCTACCCACCTGGTTTTGAGTTAATTATTGCACTAAGTTAATTTAGACTAGAGAAGGCAAACCTAGACACCAAAGATATCTCAAATAGCACACTGTCATTATCATAATCTTCATTTACGTGTACTTTTTCTTCATGATTTTAACACATTCATCCGTAAGCATTATATTAAAATATGAAGATTTTACATTTTCTAAGATTATCTATGAATTGTCTTACTCTCAATAAGCTTGCAGGTTGGGCAATTTGAGGGGAGGCACATTCTTCCCTGGGTAAAAGATCTATGACATCTGAAAAATATCTTCAGGACATGCACTTTACCACAATATATTTACAATATGCACCAGTTTGCAGTATCTTGTGCATGCGCACACATCCATGCATACAAGAACGAGTATAGATGTATCACTCCAGTCTGTTTCTCTGCCCCCACTTCAGTTCCTTTCACTTAATACTTACTATCAGAGAGGCTTTTTGCCCTTCTTTTCAGTATGAAATGTGCTCTCTCTGTTCGTCATCAAATATCCATGAAATGGTCACCATGTGCTTTATACTGAAAAGGGTATCACACATTAGCAAGCAGCGAACGTTTCCTGCTTTCAGGACCATAGCTGTCCCATTGTTCCTTGAACCATTAAGTCTTAGGTTTGAAAACAGTTTCTTGCTCGCAATTAATGAAAGTGTTCTTCAAGGGGAAGTCCAGGGTTGCTGATATCTGGGCTATTGACCTTGGATAGACTATACCTGCTCTCTACTTGTTAGGATAGTAAACTGATACTGATGCCCTTGGCTGCAATCTAGTCAAGTTTACAAACATGATCTGTAACCACTATGGCTTTCTCTGCTGACCCAGACGCACTGCACATCACTTTCAGACCTTGTTGCTTTTCCAGATTTGAATGATTTTCCACAATGTGACTGGTCAACTTTCCAAATATTATTTTCATTGAGAGCTTTCATACAATAAAAATTAGTGTATCCTAAGAATAATAGTGTTAATGTTCCAACTTCCAATTAGTGACAAACTCCCAAGGTTTGTCACTAATTGAGGGTTCACTGCAAGATCTGGAGAAGTGTTTTCCTGAAGCTCATCCTTCTGCTAAGGACAGGGAACCTGGAAATCAACCTATAAATTAGACTAAGGTACAAGAAACAGCTTATGACTTAAAAATCATTAAAAGTAATTCAGTAAGTCTAAAAGTCTAGAATCAACTTGAACTGAATTTTACTGTACTAAATGGAAGTATTTTAGGGCATTGTTTGGTAAATTCTCAAATGAAAATTAACTGTTAGTTTTCCTGAGGGAGTTAACAACTTAAAATGTTTCCCTTGCAGCTTATTTACAATACAGAGGCAATAATAGTATAGGATAATGGTAATAGAATATTTTATTTTCCAAGCTTCCACTTACATTTATATGCAATGTGTGTGCACACATTGCAGTCCTTAATTCTGTCTAATTAACCTCTGTAGTATTCACCAGCATTCTTTGAAATTGTTGGTCCCCTTCCCTAGTTCCCAGCCCCTGGATCTCAGACTCAAATAGGATAGGTAAGGGCTATGTGTGTGCATGCATGCACATGTGTGTGTATAGTATATTTGTGTGGTGTTTGTGGTATGTGTGTGTGGCATGTGTGGTGTCTGTGTATGGTGTGTGTATGTGTGGTATGTGTATCTATGTGTGTGGCATGTTGGTATCTTTATATCATGTTTTTGTGTGCTGTATGTGGTGGGAATATGTGTTGGATGTGTCTGTGTGTGGTTTGTCTGTGGTGTGTGTATTAGTGTGTGGTATGTGCAGTGTGTGTATGTGGTGTGTATGTGTGGTATGTGTATATGTGTGTGGTATATGGTATTGGGGGTATGGTGTGGGAGTAGTGTGCATGTGAGTGTTGTATGTGGTTTGTGTGTCTGGTGTGTGTGGTGTATATGAATAGGGCATATGGATGTGTGTGTGGTATGTGAGTAGTGTGTGTGTGTGTATATATATATGTACTATGTGTGGTAATGTGGTCTGTGAGGTTTGAGTGGTGTGTGTATGTATGTATGTTTATATATTGGCATTTATAAGTGTATTTGTGTGGTGTGTGTATGGTTTGTGTGTGTGGTGTTTGTGGTGGGGTGTGATAATGTGGGATTCCCTTCGGTATGCTGTGACTATTATTGGTTAATAAAGAAACTGCTTTGAGCCTATTGCGACTCAGAATAGGGCAAGGCAGGAATTCCAAGCAGATAGAGGAGGAGAGATTAGGCAGAGTCAGAGAGAAGGCATGCAGCCGCCACAGGAGACAGACACTGGATGTCAGACAGAACTTTACCAGTAGGCCACAGCCACATGGCGACACACAGATGAATAGAAATGGCTAATTTAAGATGTAAGAGCTAGCTAGGAATATGCTACAGTCATTGGCAAAGCAGCCTTCCATTCATATAGTTTCAGTGTGATGATTTAGGGTCTGGGTGGCCAGGAAATGAATGAGCAGCCTCAGCCAACTGTGTGTTGGGTGTGTATGAGGTGTGTGGGGGGGTGCTGTATGTGGTTTGTGTGTGTGAATGTGGTGTGTATGTGTAATAAACTCCTAAAATGTTTAGTAATACTGCTCATTTCCATTGCTACCTTCATAATATAACTAATATGTAAGTGTTGAATACTTTGATCACACAGTGGGTGCCAAAGCATGCCCTGTGTAAGGGGAGGCTGAGAAAGGACTTGCTATGGTTAGCTGTACTGACCTGTTTTTGCCTAATGGTGCTACGGAGGGAGAGTGAACTTTTCAACAGGTGGAAACTAGTGTAAGCGTTCGGTCACAGGGGACGTTCTCCCGGAAGGAGAGTGCGCCCATTTCCTCCAGCCTTCTGTCTTCGCTTCCTGGTTATGAGTTGAGAAGACGCTGTGTTCCACATTCTGGTTCTGTTGCGCTACCTCATCCAAGGCCCAGACCAGCAAAAAGCAGCTGATCCTGGACTCTGAAGCTGTTTCATCACAGATTATTTCCTCAGCAATAGAAAGATGACTTCCATAGGAAGTCAGTTAGAAATTATTTTAAAACAAGGTCAAGCTTTGTGAGCATGCAGGCCTTAGGAAGGCTCCAGTTTACGCTATATGTTGGGATTTACAAGTTCATACTCTAGAGGTGGTAGAGAAGCCATATGGGTATGTGACCTCAGCTGAGTGTGAAACAACGGAATGAGACAGGTGTTAAAGCGGTTAATTGGGAGGCCATGTCAGACTAGGATGACCGCATCTCCCACCCCCTAATGTAAGCTAAGCAAAATACAACTTTATCAAATGTTTGTCAGACACTAAAAAATCAAATGTATTCACATTTGCTTAAAAGTAACCAGGAAGACAATGATTCTACTTTAGCCAATACATTATTTTTTTTATTTAAACACTGCCTGGCCCATTAATTAGCCTCTTATTGTCTATTTCTCACATCTTGATTAAGTGTTTCATGTTTTTATTTGAGGTGGGAGGCAGGAGGAAAATGGGATGAGAGAAAGGACTAGAAACAGGCAGCCTCCTAAATTCCCTTCTCAAACAGGAAGCGCTGCCATTCTGACAGCAGGCTCACCAAAAGGGCACATTCTGAGTTTGTAACAGCGTCCTGGACTGTGAAACACTGAAGGAGAAAACCTTTGTTTCTTTTGACACATAACGTTCACCAGCATTAGGGGAGGTGGATGTAGCCACATTTCTAAGGACAGGTAGAGATGACTGTGCGTGGCTTTGGCTGAGATTTGGCAGTGGGGCAGAAGCCTCAATCACTGGGCAGTAACCAGATACTTCCAGGGTGAGGGAAATGCAGATGAGGGACAAGGCAGACCTGTGCCAGGGACTCTAAATGGGCAGAGCTTTCCAGGAAGAGCTGGGACAAAGACACACGACTAAGGGTTGGAGGGCAGAGGCTCAGTCTGATTTCTTATGCATCCCAGGACCACCAGCCCAGGCATGACCACAACAGTCTGGGTCCACCAACATAAATTAGTAATCAAGAAGATGCCCTACAGACTTGCTTTCTCAGACCAATGTAATGGAGCTATTTTCTCTGGTGAACTCTTTTACCTAGATGACTTTAGCTTGTGTCAAGATGACCAAAGACTAAGAAGCACAGCTAGGAAACTCTAGCCTGAGAGCGCTCCTAAGAGCAATGAGCTATTTCGATATCTATGAGCAAACTATGATGCTAAACTAGTTCATTTTAAAGAAAGTATTTATTGCTGTTTCCAGAAAGCTGGGAACTCAGCCTGAAGCCTCAGTAGACCAGCCATGCGTTATATAAAGTACATTATCTTACATGTTTGTCGGATAACTTTTACATTTGTTTCATATTCTTTTGTTGCTTTACTTAATTTTTAGCAGCTATTAGTTTGGAGTGAACATTTGAAAACCTGGAACATTTCAAATGACCTCCAATGTCAAAACATTTCCCCAACTAATTTGATTTGAGGCAAGAACCTTTCCAAGCACCATTGAATGGCTGAGATGAGCCTGGCTAAAAAGAGCCTGCCGAAATTTAGTGGTTTCTAACCACGTAAAATGGCCTACTAACACTTGTAAAATAAAAGGAAAAAATAAGGGTTGGAGAGGAATGGAAAAGCCAAAGCCAAGAAAGTGAGGAAACGCAAAAAACATGTTCTAAGAATTTTACACAAAGAGAAAGGCAAGACTACAGCAAAGCTAATAGTTTCAGTATCTTCAAAATGCTGACCTGAGAGAAGGGACACAAGAGTTAGAGCTTAAGCCTAGGTAAAGTTTTCAGAAGGTTGTGTGTAGTTGAAGCTCCTGGCTATCTTCTCCAACTACCAGGAAGGAAACTGTAAAGAAACCTAGCTTCAATTTTATTTCCTTTTTAAAAAAGTTTTACAGATTTATGTTTTTGTTGCATTGCATGTGCTATGTGTTACAAGCGCATGGGTCTGCATGTATGCATGTACACCACGCATGTGCAGTGGCAGTGTATAGTGGAAGTGGAACCACAGGCAGCTGGGTGCTGAGAGCTGAATCCAGACCATCTGCAAGGGAAGTAACTGCTCAACCCTCTCTTAATTACATCTTGTGGGTCAATACTAAGAGACGATACATGATTTCAAAAACATTTAATCTAGTCTGTTTTACAACATATTGGAACAAACAACAAAAATATCGTATAAAACGTTTCATTCATCTTAAATTTAATTACAAAATATATTCTTGCATATAATTAAGCAATAATATTATTTTCTAAACTACAAACTCCCTGTATAGCACTGGATTCTTAGTTTCACCTATCACAGTTTTCAACAAATACATTTTGTAATGTACTTCTAGTATGGGCCTCCTCTTTCCTTCCAAAAATATTTGTTTTGTTTCCAAAAACACCAATGTCAGAAGTTCTTGCCAAATAAAAGGGGCTGTATTGGCATTCACAAATCTAAAGTCTTATGAAAATGAAATGCTTGACATTTTGAACATAAAATTTGACTCTAAAATGACATTCAGTGGGACCAGAATAAACAGTTCTGCATGGCATAGATTGGATTCTTCCAGCCACAAATATGACTTCAAAAATCAAGATCCAGTTCTTCGAAAAACAATAAAAGGGGAATGTGAACTCCTGCCAAACAGGTTTGAAGTTGTGTACTTCCAGTTCTGGGCATCTGATGAATACCTGTCTGTGTCTCCAGTGGAAGCCAGGCAGAAGAGAGGTGAAAGTCTGTTTACGATTGGGTTTCCAATAGTTTCAGGAAACACACAACATTGGGCTGCTGATGTGGGAGTTTCATATTATTCTCAATTATTGTAAAACATTTGTATATGAAAATAACAATTTAAACTACTGCCTTGGGAAATTCTCTCTCTCTCTCCCTCTCTGCCCTCTCTCCCTCTCCTTCCCCCTCTCTCTCCCTCCCCTTTTTTGAGGCTAAGAAAATGTCTTTTGCACAGTCTTAGATGCTTGAATAATATATATATATATTATATTATATAATATATTATACAATATATATAACTTTTCTGTGTGTGATTTTCTGGGAATATGTATTTTACCAATCTACTCAATGTCAATGGAATAGCCTCAAGCATAAGCTGCCATTATCTCATCTTTAATATGCACTTATTAAAATAAAAGTAATAGAATGAAAACTGAACCAAAGCAGATGTGTGTCCACCTCTAGAGAGTACCAACGCATATGCAATTATTTAAAAATGAACTTTGGAAAGACTTACTTAATTCACTTGATGCTTGTTTACAAAATGTATGTAATATGCTTACAGTCTCTGATAAGTGATGTTTGATGTAGCTCTTCACTGTTCAGTGAGATAAGCTTTTTCCATTATTCTAATGTAGCACTGAGGATGAAACAGTCTCTCTCTCTCTCTCTCTCTCTATATATATATATATATAAATACACACACACACTTGTGTGCATATGTAATTTATAATTTATAATTTAAATTGTACATATAATTCATAATTCAAATCATATGTATAATTTAAATTTTATATATATATAATTTCTGAAATCAAAAACTATGCCCTAAGGTTCGAAATAGACCTCAGTAGTTAACTAAGTAGTGAGGCCATAGGTTCAACTCTCATCATCCCACCCCAAACCCAACTCCAAATTCCTGTGAACTATGTTTTCATGTGGATGCATAAATTCTGTTTCTATCTTTTCTATTTAGTCAAGTTCAACCTTGTTTACAAAAAGATTTATCAGTTTTTGTTCTCCACACTGCCCCATGCATGTCTCTGTCATTTATAATCATCTTTCTCAAGAAGAGACCCTGTCAGCAAAAGAAAATGAATTCTTTTTTTTATTGAAAAATCTGGTAAATTCATATGTTATGGTATTTCATAAAGGGGATGTCACAAAACATGATGTTAGTTTGTTTTTCATTCATATTTTCTTTTTTTTTCCTGAATATACCTGGTAGGAAAAATATAGTCATTGGTCTATGACAGATACATATCAAATACAGTTTTATTATTTAAGCCCTTTCAATGATAGTAAAATCCATAAAGGTTAAACCCAAAAAAAACTTTGTAGTTATTATGTTAAAAGCACAAAGCTAAAATTCTTACAATATAAAACATATTCATTACACCTTCAAATTTAAGAAACTAGAACATTAACAGGGGTGAAAATACTAAGCTCATTTGTTAAATCACAGGAGAGTTTGAAGCTAAAATACAAAACTTCAATCTTTTAAAATACACTGTATTTTAAACTATGTAATACTTTAAATGTAGCAATTATTAATGAGATATAAAAGTTGATAACTGATAGTATGTATGTGTGGATATTGAGGAACCCTCTACAATTTCTAAACCCCAATAACTCGGTTGGTTACTCCATCGTGGCCTAAAATAATATTTGTCTACTTTTGTATAATAACTCCTAGTTAGTGGTTCCTGGCACAACATTAAATATTTCTTTCCATGGTCATGTTAAGACCAAAAGAACAAGTCTTTCGATCAACAAGAAATAGGTTGACTCTAGTGAGGTTAGCTGCTGGATTTCCAATTTCGACTTTTAAAAATTATTCACAAATATTTAGTCTTGCATTATATTCTTCCAAAATTAAAGTCAAAAGAAACTAAAAGGAGATACTTCCCAGATATACTTTCATATTAACTTTCTTTGCCTGTTCAAAATTCCACAGTGTTCTTATTAACCTTAACGGAATACACCAGTAATCTAAGCTATACATCTAAATGGCTGAGGATACAACGATGCCAGTCTAAATATCAAACACGTTGCCTGTGTTCAGTTTCCGTGTGCTTGTCTGCTACGTGGGAAAATTTCCTTCCTTATGAATCCCAGTGACGCCGAGGAGCAGGCACAGCAGCCAGCAGCCAGGAGGGTCAATGAAAGAATGCTTCCCTCTGCTGTGTCACTTATAACACTCCCAGTGAGGCCAGACTGAATAGCAGACAAAACTGAGGTTCCCTGAGAAGGAAAAGGAGCACCTTACTCAGGAATCTGGTTACAAACGCTTGTCCACAGAGGAGTAAGAATTTCAGAGCAGTTACCAAAAGCTAAGACCTTCCCCCTCGGCATCTGAAAGCCTGAAATGTCCTAGGAAATCTCATCAGAGACCCCATTTACAGGAAAGATATACTCTAAACCCCTTGTTCCACCTAAGGGCTACAACAGTCATTTGCTTTCCGAAAGAGAGAGAGAAGAGGGAGGGGCGCATCGCAACTTTTTAATGATATATTTTGAGGGTTTAATTTGGTACATATGGCTAACATTAAGACAGTTAACCTCAACTCTGCCTTTATGGGACCCTGCTGGCACTTGGATACATCCTACTTCCTGTTATTCTCCATGGAAGCCCTGCTTCATTCTCAGTGCGTTTCTTCCTGCTAACTTTGTTATACTGGCTGAAAACGGAATTCTTTTCAAGGGTAAAACCATGCATCTCACCTTGGGCTAAGGCTAGATCCCTAAAAGATTAGGGGAGGTCCTTGGGCTATGGGAAGCAAGAGCACGTAGCTATCTATCTCTTTCACCTCCACCAACACCAAGATTATGTGGTCAACTTTGTCTGCAATCTATTCACCATTTGAAAATCACAGGGAAGAACAGGTAGAAGATTTAGAAGAAAAAGCAGGTTTATGCAGCATATTATCAAGCAGTCCAAAAAAAAAGAGGGTTCTTTTTCTCCAAATGTCTAGTCTTGTCACATTGAATGCAAATTCAATAAAAAGTTTCTTCAATGCCTCTCTGAAGTAATTGGTACAGACAAGGTTCACTGTTAAGAAAAAGACGTCTTAGTTCTTAAAGCAATTTAAATGCCATATTCTGTAGACCTTTGAAGTGTTGAAGATTATCTATCTAGCATGTCTCTGTATATCCAGAAAACCTAACATATTAAATTAAAAATTTGATCATTATAGATGACTACATATTAATCTATATTTCTTAACTATACATTACATGTTTAAATGAGCTATATAAACATAATACCTTAATCAACAGTTGAAATATACATGTAAAAATTGATGTTAAATTTTTATCAATAAACCAAAATCCATACCAATGTAAAGTATTTATTTCTGTTTCATATCCTCCTCCCTGTTTTGTTAGAAAAAGATTGAGAGCATTAATTGTTTACAATCAACCCCCTTTAAATGGAAACAAACATATATAAACAATATTTGTGAATTTGAGCATAGTATTTTAGACTACTTCCTGCTGATTGGGAGCTTTCTTAATCAGATCTTGAATGTGGTATCCTGTGCTGTTGGTCCATCTCAGCAGTCCTGAAGGTGTCATGAATTGGACCAGCTGTGCAATCACTTAAGGCAGTCTTGATTGATCAAACCAAATTAACTAGTAAGAAATCCACAGCTTTCTATCCTCTGTGGAAACAAAAGCAGAACCACTTTCAAAAGTAATATATCCTTAGATTTAAATTTTGAAGTCAAGATACCTTTAAAATATATATTTTTGTTTAGCTTAGCAGCCCATACAATGAAATGTTTCTCTGTAGTTAACTCATTCACAGTCAAAAAATTCAAAGAAAACACAATAATATACATGATTTAGACTCTCTAACGTATTTTTCATCTTTACATGGCTTTTTAAATCTATTTCTTTTATTTTTATTTATTTTTTATTTTTGTTTTTTTGAGACAGTGTTTCTCTGTGTTAACCTGACTGTCCTGGATCTCACTCTGTAAACCAGGATGCCCTTGAACTCACAGAGATCCACCTGCTTCTGCCTCCCAAGTGCTGGGACTAAAGGCATATGCCACCACATCTGACTACTCTATTTCTTTTTTTTAAGGAATTTATCCCTTTTCTTTTCTCTTCCAAGTCTATATATATTTTTAAACACCCTGTGAAGCATTTAGAGGTTTTTTCATCTGAATCTGTCTTTACCATATATCTCTATCTTTTTCTGAGCAATGAGTCTTTAATTTGCTAAGCAATATGGCTAGGAAATAAAGCCTTGGCCTTTGAGGCTTTATCCACATCATTCCTTAACTTTTGAGAGTCTAGCTTCATGGTGCACATACTGGCAGGAGCCACATTAATTGCCACAACTCTGTGGAGTTTCTAGGTCCATGCCACCACCAAGAAGTGTGCCACCAGCTGCTCATAAACACCGTTTAAGTGTTTGGTGGCAGAGCCTCTTAAAAGAGCTGCAAGGTTTTGCTGCTAACACTGAGCCTCTCATAAGGAAGTTGCGCCTCTCTTTGCCTCTAGCAAGCACAGCCCACCGGAGAAAAGATAACTACTAAGAAGCTGCACTTGAGCTTCACTTGACTCTGTTCTTGTCTTTCTAGAATTCTTTTTTTTAAGCTTTCTCAGGCTTTATCTGGAAATTCTTGTCAAACATTTGGATGCCATGTGTAAACGGAAACTGCACTTTCATTTTCCAAGTGCCCAGACCCAAATAATCACACAAAACTATATTAATTACAATATTGTTTGGCCAATGGCTTAGACATATACCTAGTTAGCTCTTTCATCGTAAAATAACCCCATATGTATTAATCTGTGTATCTCCGTGAAGCTGTGGCTTACTGGTAAGGCTCTGGTGTCTTTCTCCTTTGGCAGATTCATGTCATCTCTTTGAGTCTGCAATCTCTCTCTCTCTCTCTCTCTCTCTCTCTCTCTCTCTCTCTCTCTCTCTGTTTTACAAATGTCTAATCATTACCTGAACAAGGATTGTGCTAATATGCATCCTAATATAGAAAGAGGAAGCTCAGAAGGTCTCAACCTTACACAAAGAACTTAGGCTACCAATGTATACTTTGGAGAGAGTGGGAGAAAGTCTTCCTCAGGGTATAGGACAGCAATTGGTTATCTAATACCAATTGGTAGTCCTGAAATCATACATACAAGTATCAGTATCTAGTCAGAGGGAACTACATTTATATATTTAAGTGTGTGTGTGTGTGTGTGTGTGTATTTTTGTGGAAGGATGCAATATGTAACAGCAATTAAAGAAAAAAGGCCATAAGTTTTAAAGAGAGGAAGGGAATACATAAAGTTTAGAGGCACCAAAGTGAAGGGGAAAATCATGCAATTGTATTATAATTTTAATAGTTATAAAATTATTTTTGGAAAATTAATTATTAACTGTTTCTACATACAAACTTACATATGCACATACATATGCTCTCTGTTTTTTATTATATCTCTTAACTACTATCCAAGAACACATTCATAATATCAATTCTTGTTCAGGTTATGAACACTAATTCCAGAAAACCCACAATCACATGGAAAATAAACAGTGCTCACCTGAATCACCAATGGGTCAAGAAAGAAATTTAAGGCTTCCCAAAATTCCATGAAAATGATCATGTAACATACCCAAATTTATGCGACACAATAAAAGCAGTGTTAAGAGGAAAGTTCATAGTACTAAATGCCTATATAAAAAAGCTGGGAAAATCTCACACTAGTGAATTAACAGAACATTTGAAAACTTTAGAACAAAAAGAAACAAACTCACCCAAGAGAATAAGATGGCATGAAATAGAAAGAGAAGGAACATTGCCAAACTCTTTTTATGAGGCTACAGTTACCTTGATATCCAAACCATATAAAGAAATTACTAAGAAACAGAATTACAGACCAATCTCACTCATCAACATTGATGCAAATTTACTAAACAAAATACTGACAAATCAAACTCAAGAACAAATCAGAACCATCATTCACCATGATCAAGTCAGCTTCATCCCAGAGAATACAGGGATGGTTCAACATATGAAAATCTGTCAACATAATTCACCATATAAACAAA
>LOJH01030040.1:0-17236 GCA_001685095.1 Ellobius talpinus
GCAAGAGCATGGGAGGTCTTTCCATTTTCTGGTGTCCTCTTCAATTTCTTTGGAAGAATTCTTTAATGCAAATAAAGAAACCTCTACGTGTCTCTGACTACTTGGATAACTCATTACTCAAGTGAAGAAAACAACAACCATAGCAGATCTAGACCCTGTTTGCAAGTTAATTCTTCCTGCCACCATTTAATGGATGGTAAGAGCATACTCATGTGCCTGAATCAGAGAAAAAGCAGAATTAATTAGTCATGGCAGATTCCATAAGTGATACTTAGAAGTCGCTATTTGTCACTAATATTCTTAGATGAATAAAATTTCCTCATCATAGAAATACAAAGAATTAAATCCTTGTAGTCCATATGTTCTTCCTTAAAGTCATTAAAGTCTTCCTTAAAGTCTTTGATGGAATCATAGGATACCTTGTGAAGAAAGGAGTGAGTTCATTATATTAATTTGAAGATTAAGAATACCCTTGTTGTTGCTCTGAATTTTAACAGCCCAATTAGCATTTGTCTTCCTATTGGCCATTTGAAAGATAAAATCTATTTATGTGACTTAATGTTTTGCAGTTGTTATGGTTTGCCTGGGCCCCAAGGCTTTTGTCACTAAAGCCATTACAGCGTTATACAATGATGTCAGTTTATATTGCAGAGACAACAGTCAGTAGTTTTAGATCTGACCACTGACTTTCATCTGAAAATCCAAGGCCTAAGAGTTTTCCCAAAGGGTGGTATGGTCATAAAGAAAAACATTTGACAGACAATAGGAGAGTGTGTCCAGATTCTCAGTGAGGTCAAGGATGATTATAAGTAGTACTTTATTGATGTTGACAGAAGAAAAGGCCTTGGGGGTAGAGGAGTGGCTCAATGGATTAAGGACTTGCTACAGAACCCAAGGAGTGATTCCCACAGTCCCTATAGATGTCCAGTGAGTGTGCTGGGCTGCCTGGAATTCCAGCCTCAAATGACAGAGATGGTGGCTGCCTGGGCAAACTAGTTCCCTAGACTAGCCCTATCTTTTAACTCTGTATTCAGCTGTGAGACCCTGCCTCAAAGAATAAAGATGGGAAATGGCTGAGGGAGACTCCCACTCTTGGTCTCAGTACCCCGACCCATCCTCAAGCATACACAAGCACACCATGCGAGTTAAAGAAGAAAATAAAACCAAGCAAAGCCTTTGGGTGGTCTGAGAGAGAAAATGTGGGGTCATGGTAAGGGAGTGTATTTTAGCAAAAATCCCTACATTTTGGAATGGGAGGAGCCTCATCCTAATTCCTGTCTCATAGTTAGTCTTTGGGTTTTTCTGTTGGTTTATATTGTTTTTGTTTTTTGACTCACTTTGAATCTTTGTTTCTGAAACTGCAAAACTACAGATGAAATCTTTGAGCATGTGTAAGACTTGGGGATAATTCATCTCAGTTCCTTAGCACATCAAAGTCTTTCATGTCTTGGTAACTGTTGCTGATTTATTGCTGCTTTCATTATTTGATGTTTCCAACAAATGATATCTTGGGACTTTGCTGCTTCTACCAAAACCCAGGTCTCTGGAGAAACGAAAGCATCTACAGACAGAAGCATCCTCCAACCCACCTTTTTCTTTAGTTTTGACTAGCATTTAGTAAAGGCAGCTAACTGTTGGCTGGCACCGAACTACTATTTTCCATGCATGATCTCATGAAAATCCTCTAAGCAACCCAAGTAGGGAAGAGCTCTCTGTTCTTACTCCCACAGGAAGGATGCACAGAAGATAGTAACTTGCCCAAGGCTCACTGAAATCACAATAGGGTCGCTGTCCAAGTTTGACTAGACCTAGAGAGTTTAGCTGCTGTATGTCCCTTCCAATCACCACACCCTTCTCTCCCTTCCTGCCTCTTTACTGCTGGAGAACCCCTTGCTTCCCCTGAACATGAGCATCCCATTTTCCTAGCCCCAGAATCCTTGCGTAGCATTCCAGATATAATTTATTGGTTTTGTGGCTACCTTTTTGATAAGATCTAGAGCTCCTTGAGATCTGTATCTGTCAACTCTTTGTCATAGTGACAAAACGCTTGTGAGAAATCACGTTCAAGGAGGAATGGGTTCTTTTGGCTACTCTTCTAGGGTTTTAATCACTTGGTTCCACTCTATCTGGGCTGATGGTGATGCAGAGCATCCTAAAGGTGCACACGGTGGACAAAGCTGTTCATTGCTTGCCTCTAGGAAGATCTAGGAAGTAGAGAAAGGGAGAGAGAGGAAAAGGCTGGGGACAGAATATGGGGCTTGCCTTCTGTTATTTATTCATTCAAATTAGTCCCCCCCCTCGGTTTCCACCACCACTACCTTATGAATTCTAGTGGAATTAATCCATTCTCAGAGCCCACTACTACTTGAGGAACATGTCTTCAACACATGAGGACTGAGTGGGAGGGAAGGCACTGAAGATTTAAACCCTCGCAATGTCCTGCCACCTTTCTCTTACCTTCTGTAGTGAGTCTTCTGGCATAGGGCAGTGCAACAGGCTTTTTTCTTTTGAGCCACCAACCAGTTCTGAGATCATGACTTATTATTAGTTATGTGTGCTCAGCCTTATCTTATACTTGTCCCGCTAGCTCTTATAACTTAAATTAATGTTTCTCTCTGTCTGTGTTTTGCCTTGGGGTGTTTTCCTTTCTTTCACTCTTTGTGTCCTACTACATGTCTGGCTGGTTGGCAGCTGCCTTGCTGTCTAGCTCCAGGCTTCTTCCTCTTTTTCTCCCTCATTCTCTTTTTGCTTTGTATCTTATAACAGATAAAGTACTAAAACCATCAGTTCTATGGTAAGGAGATTATTTTTGATGTAACAGTGGGAAAGTTGCCATGGTTTGTGTCATAGGCTTTAAAGCCATTTATAACTCTTCATTTTTTCATGTATTTATTTATTTGTATGTGTGTGTACATGCATGAATGCATACCACATATGCACACACTCATTCAAGTCAGAAAATGATCTGTAGGAGTAAGTTCTCCCATTCTGCCAGGTGAGCCTCATAGATTATACTCAATGTCTTCAGGCTCAGATAGCAGGGTTCTTCATCTGTGGAGCCATCTTGTGGGGCTCCAGCTCCTAACTTAAAAGTTCCCTTGGTATTTACAAGACAAACCTAGGCCAAGTCATAACAGTAACAACAACAACGTTTATGCCACTGACTTCTAATATATGACTCATACTTAATACTGTTCTGATAAAATGAGATATTTTGAAATTCTACAGAAACACGATTCCTCTCTGTCCCTGCCTTGCACTTTTGCCTACTTTGCGAGGTCCTACCTGCTCCCAGCCCCAACCCTGCAGGATGGAGTTTTGTGTTCAGGAAGCATTTTTTCTACCTGGTCATGGGTGTGTGATCCGTGACCTTCCCTTCAGAAGCCTTGCTTTCTGTTAAAAGCAAAAATATTATAATTTTCATTTTCAAAATGTATTAACTAATTTGAACCAAACTCCATTTTCCCTTTTACATAGTATCTTATGTTTTCATCTCAAATACCAGTCAAACAAAATTTGATATGCTTTTTGAAATCAAAAACAAATACTTACATATTTTATGGGGTATAGTGTGATGATCCTATGGATATGGTTCTTTGGCACACTGAGCTATGTGCAAAGCTATGATGATTCTAGAGTCTATTAAGATGGGCCCATTTTTCCTGTTTCATTCCTACTCTAAATGTTGATGTCAATGACAACAAATTTGAATTCTTTGGTTTTGGAAACTGTTGACAGAGGTTTCTGTCACACCAGATCCCACAGCCATTTAGTCCCAAATAAATACACAGAGGTCTACATTAATCATAAATTGATTGGCCTAGTAGATCGGACTTTTCTTATTAATTAATTCTTACATATTAAACTAGCCCACTATTCTTGTCTATGTTAGCCACATGGCTTGGTACCCTTTTCAGGGAGGCAGTCACATCTTGCTTCTTCTGAGGCTGGGTCATGACTGCAGACTCCTCTCCCCAGAATTCTCCTGTTCTCATTGCCCTGCCTCTACTTCCTGCCTGGTTTCCCCACCTCTACTTCATGCCTGGTTACCAGCAAATCAGCATTTTATTAAACAAGTACAAGAAACAAATATTTACAGGGTAAAACCATTGTCACTCAGCAGGAAACTGTATTTGCAGTGACAATGGATAAGGTATGTGTTGCAGTAATAATAGACACACATAATATGTAGGTAGTTATAGGAAATATATCAATACTGAGGGCCAGCTCTGCCTTAAAGCCTTGATTAAGGTCTATTCAGCTGTTCAAGTTATTTTTTTCTTTCCAGTTCAGAATTGTATTCCAAATCTATAAGTTTTCAAATGGAAGGTCCCTAAAGTTAAGGTGCTGAAGTAATAAGTTGGTTTCAATTTTTCCTGAACAATTGTTTTTATTTAGATTGGAAAATCAGAACTTGTATCATGTTATGATTGAAAGACTGTTCTGGGCTTGTAACCTGGTCTCCCTTTTTTCTAAGTCCTTGCCCATTCACTCAGAAGCTATATTATTTTAGGCAACTTGTTTAACAGTTTTGTGCTATGGTTGTTTTAGCTATAAAATGGGGGCAACATAAGATAATTCATGAAGCCACTGGGAAAATTAAGAACCATGGATAACAACTATAGCCTCAATGAAGGTTGGCTTTTATCATTGCTACCATAACAATCCTGGGGGGCAAGGCTCCTCTCCTTGAAATAGAGTTGCAACCTGTGCTGAATACCTATGATCATTTGTATTTCTGCTTCCTGTCAAGACTTTTTCCAAAAGCAACCCACATTCTCTTTAAAGTAGCCGGGGGAATGCTGTCTACTTTTCTTTCTTTCTTTTTTCTTTTGGGTGAGGATGGACCTGCAACTTCAGTCACGGGGTTACTGACTCATCTTTGTAAAGAACAGAGGCTCTGTAGAGAGCAAGACCTATTGGCTCTGTCCAGGCACCAACAACCGCTGAGGAGGAACCAGAAACCAGCTTTGAATTGAAAGAAGCACATGTTAATATTTTAGGAAGTTCTTTCACTCAGTTACTCATGGGGTACTTCTGGAAGGACTTTGCTGATTAATGGCAATCTTATAGAGCAGAACTTGTCCTGGGAGTAGATAATGTTTACTGGGAAAATAAAGTTTTCTAAGTGCCTTTTTGGACTGTTAAGTCTCAGATCTGTAAGCCAGCAGAAAAACCAATGTCTCCAAAGAATGTGACTCTCAGTAAGAACAGCAAGGCTTTCCTTTCATGCCCAGACCTTTCTTTGGGAAAAGGCAAACCGGTACCCTGCAGGGGGTTTTCCAGGTTGGTTTCCACCAACGTTGCCCAGCTCGGGCAACCTGTGTTGACAGGCCAGATGGAAAATGCTGAAACACTGACAAGCCTGTTCTTCCAAGAAGCTGAAGCTAGCGGAATACCCTTTTGATGTCAGCCCACTTTTCTATATTCTTCCAACTCAAGAAGGGAGGGATGTGAATTAGACGTACTGCACTCAGCAGGGGTATAGACTTGATGGATTCCTGAGCATTTATTTCAGCACTGGGGAAGCTTGCATTCTAGAATAGTCAGGAACTTATTAAACATGCCATGGCTAAGAGAGTAGGTACTGAGGAGGGGTGATGTTACTTTTTAACAGAAAACTGGTCACTGAGGCAAGTTCAGAAAGAGAAAGCAGGGTTGGTATAGACTAAAAGAGAGGCAAAAGGTGTGACGAGAAGCATCTGGAAGAAAGGGGAACTGGTCTCTAAGGAAAGCAACTACAGTCACTTCCCATAATTCCTTACTTGTAAACACCTCTACTTCCTGCCCTCTCTACCCAGCCCTGCTGCTTCTCTTCTCTATTCCACCTCCCTTGGGGCAGCTTGCCAGTTATTCTCCATTGGCTCCTGTTTGGTGCTCAATGGGCTCTTCATGCCACCTAGTGGCAATGGACAAAAAACTTCTTAAAAGGCTGCTCTCCAAGTCTATCCCTCATGCAGCTGCTTCTTTGCCAGTTAAATCAGCTTTTCTCATTTAGGGGTAATGACATTAGGGGTAGAACTCAAAATTGTCATTGTTGATGTGATCTTTGAACTCTTTTCTCCCGCATCCCCAGGAGCACAGGAAAAGCTGCTTTCCTGGGCAATTGCTTCCTTCTTCACACATCACTAGTAGTTGTTGTGTGTCACCATACCCTCTCCTGTAATACTGGTATCTCCCAGAATCATCTTTGCTTCCAGAGATTCAGTAGCCTGAAAGGTATATAAGGTGCCCTAGAAACAAAATAAAGGTATTATAGAGAATTTGAAGGCTCATTACAGAAATTAGATTGAGTTCAAGACTGAAGGGACACGAACAGATAGTGAAAAACATGGAGGCAGTTGTGAAAAAATGGAATAATCGAGTGTAAAGAAAATGAGGAATTTTTTTTTAGGTTAGAAGAAAATTTCCAAACCCTCATTGAAATTATGCCAGTTAAGACAGACCAGGCAGCGATGGTAAGAATCCTCTTTTATGTTTAGACATTGCTTTAGGTTGTATTAGTGTATAGAGTTCTACATAAGAGGAAATGGTGTTGGTAGGCCAGATGGATAATTTTGTCCAGTTCTTGCAGACAGCCCAGTTAATGAACTGATGAGGGTTACTTTTGGATTTCTTGTACGTCACGGGAGCAGACTTCAGCAAATTAAAAGTCTAAACATCAGTGATGTGAGTATTGAACTCATATATTACTCCTTGCCTGTAGCTCTTCTAGAACTGCACAAGAAACACCTGGAGCAGGCTCAGAATAAGATGTTTGGTGTGTAATCTTCTTGGCAGCTCCAACAATGCAAGTCTTCTCCATAACCATTATCTGGTCAAATCTTCTCCATCATGTATGTCAATGGAAACTCTAATTGTGAGGATAGGAAAAAAAAAGATCACATCTGATTTTTATCATACTGAGCTACGAGATTTTCCTTGGTATAAATGAAAATTCTCATTTGGATTCTTACCATCTGTATGTGGTTTGGTCTGAGCTTTAAGGGTATGTCATGAGAAAGACTCACTGCCATCTGGAATGCATGCTTCTGCAACATGTGGCATTTACGGTCCAAATCCCTCCTGCTGATCACAACTGAGGTAGACATGCTGGGACATCTATAGCTGGGTGATGTCAAACAGGGGATTGCTTCGGGCTTAGGCTTGACAGGCTTTGAAGCATTTCCCAGATTTTTGAAAGCATGGTTACTTTTTCCAGGTAACTGATCCTTTCCAACGTTGATAGGTGAGAAAAAATAACATGGACAGTTCCTATGCATACAAGATGCTGGTTCTTGTATGTCTCTATGAGTTGGATGTAGACACCACTTGACATTCTGAGCCTAAAAAGAGAATGGTTGCTTCTACCACCTCCAGTTGGCAGCACACACTCCTCTTTGTATAACATAATATTCAGAGGTTGAGACAAGAGTTTGGCTTTGTCAGCTTAGTAGAATGTTGAACCTGGATTGACAGTGGGAGCAAGATAATAACCAAAGAGTTGTTCAAATGATTAATGATAGTAAAATATTTAGATAATTTGATTTGTGTTAACTTGAGAAAACATAGGTTTATGTTAAATCACATTCTCTAAGCGGTTATTTTTAAACATAGAGCTTTGAGAATAGTACATAGAAGTATGACTTCAGCCCTGTTTCTTAAGATTTCTTAAGAATTTGGGGGATGAATATTCTTCCATAAATATAAACATTTCTCATGATAATTGTGTTGTTTGTAATGACAATATCTCAGTGTTATAGAATTTTTAAGTTACTTTACAGGAAGTATGTCATTCAGATTTTATGCATTAAATATGTGAGGATAACTGCTATTACTTTATAAAACTAAATAAGAAAAGTTCTTCCTTATAAAATCATATTGCCCATAAGTAAAAAGAAAAAAGTATCTACGTATAATTGGTATTCAATGCATGCTTTGTCAATTGATGGATGATTAGATGGGTGGAGTGATGGGTGAGTGGAAAAACAAACTAATTATAAATAATACAAATCAATTACCTTTTTACTATTTTTAAATGGAGAAAGTAAAGTAGATATCTTAGTGCTTTTTATTCCTAGTTTTTCACACTTTTTCTTTATGTTTATTGCAAAGTTATCATATCTGATCAGCACGTCCATCTGTCAACATATAATTATTAGAGCCAGGTGTTTAGATATGGTTACTATTGATACTGCTGTGAGTTAGAAAGAACCTCTTTGACGAGTTCAAATTTCCTTGGGGATTGGCGAGCACAGACAGGAAACACTATTTCATAAGACATAATGTGATCTTTTCAGTTTTTGAAAACTCACAGGGAACATAAAATGGGAAATGAAATGAAAGTAGGACTTAGGACTTAGGACACAAGGACCCAAAAGGACATCAACACTTTTCTCAGACTAACTGGGGAAGCTTTCCTGGAGGGTTAGATGGAGAGAAAAAGCTGATAAAAAAAATGTTCCAGGAAAGCCTTTCTTTTTCTCTTGATAGTTCTCTGTAAAAGGGTGTAAGGTTATCTATGATGGTTTGGATCTTCAGTGTATCCAGAGGTACCTGAACTGAAAACCGATTGTTGGTCTGTGGTAGTCTTGGGAGGTGGCACCATTAGGAGGCAGGAGTTAGCGGGAGGAAGTGAGGCTATTGAAAATGTGCCCTGGAGGATGTAATGGATGCCTGGCTGTCTCTCTCTCTCTTTACTTTCCTCTTTAAGGTAAGCACTACATGTGTTCCTTGTGGTAATATTCTCCCTAACCCGGGCCCCCCAAAAATGAAGTAAACTTAGCATTGGAAGAGACCTCCAAAACTGAGTCAAAAGAAATCCTTCCTTTTAAGTTGCTCTTTTTAATGTATCTTAATGACGAATGATGAAACCTCAACTACCATAAGAGCTAGACATATATGATGTATATTCAAAATTAATTAATTTTAGTAGTATGTATCAATTTCTTAAATCTTTATACCTAATTACTACAATTAATTATAAGCGTTCTGCATAGACTTTAAGACTTATTGCTAATTATTAGTACTTTTAACCTACTTATAATGGCATTTTAATAGGAAGATTGTGGCTGATATTTAAAAATCCCATAATATTCTCTTCTAGCTATAATTCTAGGGAAAAAATTAGCAACGAAAATTTTCCTTTTGCCCTTTTAAGGAACCCCATTCATCTCAAAATTATCTAATGAAAACATTCATACGAAAGCAATTTAAGAGCAGCAAGAGGATGGCAATCAGATCATGCAGGTTAGGAGCAATGAACACGCCCTTTTCCCCCCAAGAATTTTAATAGGCTATGACTATTATATTTGGCCAGGAAAAATGCTTAAAGGAAAATTTATGACTCAATAATGGAAAGCATGGGCAGTCTAGAATCTCTAGATTTACTCACTGTCACAGAAAATATATGTATCCATCAAAACTGAAATAGATGTCCAGGACAGGTCTGGTCAAAAGTCTGAGAAGAAAATAGGTCAAGGGTGACATTAGGATCGTCTCCTGACGAGCACCGTTCCTGGTTGGTAGATCACGGTGGAAGTCAGTGGACACAGTCCATGCCAAGCATCTGTTGTGGATTTCAAGTAGAAGAATGGCCTGCAGAAAGAGGCGCCCAGTCATGTCAGTCCATCAATTTAATGGTGGGCACCGAAAATGCTGTCTGTAAGCTTCTAAGCACACACTATACATTATTTAAATTGTGGAGCAATTATCATTGATATGTTTGTGTCAGAAGTAAATAAGGTAAATGCTTGTACATAGGAAACACATGAAGAGAATAAGAAACTGAGTCAGATAATGATCACGTGGGGTGGGAGACTCTGAAGACATGGATATTTATTCTCTTTATAGCTTAAAAATGTTAACACACAAGACTGAGTTTTCTTAAAAATATTTAATAAAATTCAACTGAATTCGACATGTATTGATTGTTCACTATCTACCAGCCATTGCATCTAAGTCAATTTTATCAGCGTCTTCCATATAAACCCAATGCCTAGCATGTGGTATGTATCTGTTAAATGCTGTTTGACCCCCAGGTAAGTGGATGAATTACTCAAGAAGCCTAGCCATAAGCTAAATTTGCCCGTTTCTTTTAAAATCTGATTTCAATTTTTTTTAAATTTTCACTATTCTCCTTAAAGATACTTGCATGCTTGTAGTCACCTGGAATTGACCAGTGATTTCCCTACTTGAATAGTCCTTTCCACTACAGTTGGTAGAGGTTACTTTGTGTCTTAAAGTGACACCACCTATTTCCACAGTTCTTCAGCTCTGACTCCCAGACAAGCTTTCTCTGCTCAGTATGCTGGAAGTAATATGCTGGCTAGGTTGGGCTTAGGAGAGAACCATTCTTCAGCCACATTCAGATTGGTCTGCACTCAGTTTCTTGTGTTTGGAGGACCAAGGTCACTGTCTTCTTGCTGGAAGTTGGTCATGTGTCTTTCCAACTTTTAGGGAACTCCTCAGTTTATCTTCACCATCTTCAACCAGTGATGTCAAGGCATTCACATGGTTATGTTGAATAATTCCAATCCTACAAGCATGATTTCTTGGCCTGCTCCCAGCCATAGACAGCTACTCTGATAGAGAAGGTTGTGTGGTTAAATTAGGTCACCTGGATAATTTCTCTTTCCTACACAATACAAAACATGACATAATACAAAAGAATATAGCAACATATTGGAGCATAATATCAATAATGTAACACTGAGGGTGAAAAGTTTGGGGTCATCCTCAAGTTCTCCTTATTCCCATCTCTACCAGCTCTGCCATGAAAAGAACTGTCAGTTCTGGCAATGCCTCACTTTCTTTCTTCTGCATTGCTATCAGACAAATATGAATGAAATGGTAGATGAGATGGGAACTAAAGACAGTGTCTTCCACCCAGGCTAATTCTTCCCAATGCCAAATTTTCATAAATTCCTTAAATATGCAGATATGGGAGAACATATTCCTATTTCAACCATATCAATATTTTAAAACTATGTGTATCAAAATAGACATTTCTATTAATTCTACCATATGCCTTCCAGTACCAGCTTATAACCTTACATTTACACACACCTCTTCTTAAAGCAGGATCTCCAGATCTCTTGCCTTGGGAATCTTTCTGGTATCTTCTATACCCTCAATTAACATATATTCAGTAAACTAATTATGGTAATATTTTAATAAATATGGGGTAATTGGTCATGTCATCTCCCTCTTTCACAGGAATGAAGTAAAAATGAGATAAGAATTCTGTCTGCTCAGATAAATTACTGCTACTTATTTAAGATCACAAGAGAAATTATGTGGGAGTCCCGTCTATGTGCTGTGATTACCATTAATGAATAAAGAAACTGCAGTGTTCTGTTGATAGGGCAGAACTTATGTAGGTGGGGGAAACTGGATGGAATGCTGGGAGGAAAAGGCAGAGTCAGGGAGATGCCATGAATCCGTGGCCAGAGGTACATGTGCTGAAATTTTGCTGGTAGGCCACGACCTTGTGGTGATATACAGATTAATCGAAATGGGTTAAATTAAGATGTAAGAGTTAACCAATAAGAAGCTAGAGCTAATGGGCCAAGCAGTATTTTAATCAATATTGTTTCTGTGTGGTTATTTTGGTTCTGGGCCACCGGGACAAACAAGCAGCCTCCTCCTACAGAGAAAGAATATTTTAATGGGTGTCTTCCATGAGCAAAGAGTATACAGAAAATATTTTTTAAAAATATGTTCTCCCACCAACACTGAAATTTCTCAAGGAAGCAATTATTATTATTATTATTATTATTATTATTTGACAATATAGCCACATCACTTGGAGACTTTTCCTAATGAGCTCATTCTGGGTATGATGGCACACTTAGAGTTTCCACAACCCCGTTAGGTACCACTTTGGCTACTTTACAAAATTCTCTACACTTTATCAGAGCCTCCAGCTTCAATGTGCTTTATTAACCCACAGAAGCCCAGAGTCTCTCACTGAGCTGCATCAATGGCTCATGCTAATTGATATTGTGTTTAGTATCAGCTTCAGAGCACTACCCAATACACAAATAATATATGATTTTCAAAAGTAGGTAACCTCCAGTCACTGGGCAGGTGTTGTGAGAGAATATTAGAACACTCATAAAGACTGATGGGTTACTAAAAAATGCATCTGCCAGTCATAGAGATGACAAGCCCATCACCAAAAGAATTTTGAAATTCTAGGTCAAATATCATGCTCCATTTCCATGAATCCTTGGAACCTACTTGATACCACACATACAAACACACACACACACATGTTTGAGTAGGTTCAGAAGCTCTTCAAAAACCAAGCTAGAATCACCTATTCTCCAGGCATCCCCGCTAAAATATATGTCAACCGATGGGTTAGTTGGGTATTTGAAAGCAGACACTTATCAAATGTCAATTATTGTAATGAAAGACTGAGTTTAGATGGAAGATCTTAAAAATACCTTCAGGTATTCATCTTTACAACAATGGCTGCACAGATGTTGTCCAAGGGGAATAGAAAATAACTTATGTCTCCTTGATATCCAAATAGTGAATCCCAAAGCAGCACACCAGTGGATTTAAATGGATCATTAGTTGTTCTCAGGGGTTAAATAACTTCCTCACCTGAAGCTTCCAGCACCCTAAGATGAGAATGACATTTAGACACTGAGAAGAAACCTGGATACTTAAAAAAAAACTGTGCAGATGATTAAACCACAGTCTGCAATGGTATGTTATGACTTCTACTTCATGATTATAAAACTAAATTTAGGTATTCAGCAATAATGCCCAATACTTAAAGCCAATTGAACTGAATTTCTGAGAACTAAAAAAGAAAATTAATGAAATGAAATGGGTACTTTAAGGGAAATAACTTCTACATCATAAAAGACAGCTGCTTTTTAAATTAGAGCAATTGGATTAGGATTTTGTTCTCTGCCCTGTGAAAGTTGTTTTTGTTAAATATAGTAACCAGAATCTACAGTTTGACTTTCCTGCCTTAGGCATTCTTAGGTTCAGTTACCACTATTTTTAGTTTTATACAGTTGTTCCAAGAACATACCTTTTCTCAGAAGCCAATATGCCCTTACCATCAAAGAGACAATTTAAGGAAAAGGTCAGAAAACGCAGACTCCCTAAAAAAATGTATTTAATTTGCTTCTTAGAATTTGTACACAACTTTCTTTAGCCCAGTGTATTTGCAGCAGACTAAACAACAAAAGCCCCAGAGGAATTCATAGCTATAACTCCACAATTTAAGTGTTATAAACTGTCAAACATAGACCATAGGTCACCAACCATTACATCTCTGCTATTCATTATCTTGCTTGGTGTTTAACCTATACTTGGTCAATCATCTCTCTCTCTCTTCTCTCCTCTCAGAGACTTGCAATATAACCCAGGCTGGCCTGGAATTTATAATCTATGATTCTCCCAAGTTGGCCTTCAAGTGCTAGAATTCCACAGATGTAATACCATGACTGGCTATTAGATTTCTCATAGTTCAAACTAGTGTTGAGAGCCACAAAGACTCAGCTAATCTTATGAGGGTCACATTGATTTGAAACATTGGGCATTCAGCAGTGAAATGCTAACATACAGTCTCTCTAGTAGGAATGGTTGGTGTAAGACGTACTGGAAGGATGTATAGTAATCACATTGGTGCTATGTTGTGGGGACAAGTTGAAAAAATAGCAAGAAGTGAATACCTAGAATAATATGCTGTCAACAGTCATGAGTGATTCATGGGGACTTTCAATGGTAAACATTATTAAAGCTGAAGTCGACTCTGGTAACTTCCACAGGTATTAAATAATTAAGATATTCAAAATTAATAATAGAACAATATATCTTTGGTTGTATAGAAAAACTGACTAAATTTTCAAAGATCTCAGTGGACAGCTCTTTGTTGGATGGTGCAAATTCATAGAGTCTGTGGACTTAAAAAGTGGCTGAGAAGTGAATGGAGTTTAAGGAAACCTAAGGTCATGGGTCAGGAAAATGGAGACACAGGGTAAAGTAAGAGAAGGCTAAAGAAAGGAGAGAGGACTGAACTGTGGCCAAAATCATCATGGCAACCCAAAACCTTAGAGCACCAATGGGAAATGCTAAGTAGATGCAACTCATACTTGCGATGTCCTATTTTATTGTACCTAAACCAGAAAAATCCGGAATAAACATTGTCACTTGTAAAGTCTTACTTAACTGTTTTCAACATTAGCACAAATTTCTCCCCTACACTTGGTGATCTCATCTGATAATCCATCTCCCAGAAAATCTATCAGTGGAATACAAGTTTTTCATGTTCCCTGTTTCTGTGGTACATCCTCCAAACTTCTGGAACTTAACCACTTGAATGATAATGTTGATTCAGAGCTCTGTCTCACGAGACTGGTAAGATAACAAGGACTCTTGACATCAAGTCCCACAGCCTGAATTCCACCCCTAGAATTACATGGTGGAAGAAGAGAATTGATCCCCCACAAATTATCCTCTGACCACTTCATGCAAGCACATGAATGTGTTCCCATAAACAAACAAATAAATATAAAAACTATTCAATTCTCTAATCTACAATGCCATGTGCTTTTTACTCAGGTGACTTTCTAATTCAATTTTGCAACCCCCACATCCTAGTGTTCACCTAATGTGTGATCAGCATTCAAGACAAATTAGGTGAACTGATAAGTCAAATGAGCTTTGTAAGAACAAATAAAGATTTTAGGAATAAAATAACAATAAAGTAAAACCTGCTAAGCAGGTAGATAGACTGATAAGAAAAGCAATTTTATTATTGTAGCATTTACAGTGTATCTTTCAAGCTTGGCAGGTCATTGCCCAGGATACACGGCACTCTGTACACGAGCCCTTCCTTGGCCTTTGCCTGCTTGGGTTGCTTGTCATTATTTTCTCTGAGTCTAAGCACACCTGCCCCGAGGCTGTTTGCTCTTCCTTTTCTGATGCCCAACAGCTGCCTAATGCCCAACATCTGAGCGTGAGAATCTAGAAAGGGCTTGAGAAAGGGATTAGAACTAGAAGGAGAGGGGAGGGAGAGAATAGGAGGGGGAAATCAATATTAAAATTTGAGACTGTGGTAAAGGAAATATTATTAAAAATGTCTTGGGATATTTTGTTAGGGTTGAAAGTATCTAGGTCAAATAAGGCTCCCAGACGTGTGTTTCCATGTTGAGGATGGTGGAGCCAAATGAGACTGAGATTCTTCCAGGTCTCCTCCTTCTTCCTCAGGTGCCACATACGCATCTGACTCGCGTCAAAACAGAAAGCTGGATTCCGCCCCTAAAAATGTTCTGGCGGGCGAGCTGGGTGACCTTTAAGAATCAGTCATTCCAAAGGGGCATTAAAGCACGGGGAGTGACCCTGGCCTGCCTCCCTTCTACAGACGCTGGCAAGGAGGCTGATGTGCAGCTACAAGCAGCACATTTTTGTTGTTGTTGTTTTGTTTTGTTTTCGAACTGCCTGCCCAAACCTTCCAGTATTTTCCATAGACTTACTGCAGAAAATAACTCGAGCCTCAAGCTGAACAGGATGTGAAAACTCTCCCTCCCTCGCTTGAGACATCTCCCTCCCAGGCTACACCTCGGGNGGGGGGGGGGCATTGGCCTCCTTTACTTGGCCCTGTGTGATTTGCGTAAATTGTGTTAGCAGCCAGATACCAAGAGCAAACACTGGCCTGTCTTCTTCCTGTGTCAGTGGGTTAGTCCTTTATCCTGGTGCTGCTGGCTCCACACCCCAGTGGGAGCTTGTTCCTACCCCTTCCTTATTGGCTCATGGTGGGTAAACACAGCTGACCGTCTGAGTCCTTACTCAGCCTTTTTTCTTTTTTAACCCTTCCAAAATTAGGGTCCAGCTGCCTATGCTTAGTGGTTCATTGGCGATCACGTGGAATAGGGTGGGGGTCGCCAATAGAGAACCTCTGTGAACTTGTAGAGCTTGGTAGAAACTGTGATTCTAAGACATTACACCATGCTGGTATTTCTGAAAGCTCCCACAGGTGAAATGTCAAGGTTTTTCTTCTGAGTATTAGTGGAAATAGCTTCCATTTGTGTGAAAACACGCACATGTGCACATCCACACACCCACACACACGTGTACACACTAATTCTCTTTCCTACCGAGATGTAGATTGTTTGGAAAAGAGGAAGGAGGTCAGGAGAGGCTGTTAGTTTCTCTATGGAACACAGTTTCTTTGTGTGTAATTAAGGATACTGTTACTCTTTTGCAATTTCGCACTTGTATACAATGCACTCAGATTGTGTTCACTTCCCACTACCCTCTGTCCCCCCTTGCCACTCTAGTTCACTCCTTTCTTCTTCTTCCCCTCCTTACTTTAATGCCCCCTTCCAAGTTCTTTTCTCAGACCCCAGGCAGCAGTGGCAGCTGCATGTGCTCATGACTGCAAAGTCCATGCTGTATCCAGGGCACAGTGTCACAATGCTTTCCTCCCCGTGTCAGTTCCCATAGTCCTTCCACCTCATCTTCCAGGATGTTCCTTGAACATCAGAGGGGCTGGCTGGGACGTCAAGTTTGGGACCAAGATGAGCATGCAATTTTTAAGGTTAAACAAAAAATCCCTGGTGTGCTGGCTTTCCAAAATCACAGTGTCTGAGAACACTGGATATGTGGATGTCCTAAACGTGACATTTCACTACAGGTAGAAAAACAGAGTTAGGAAGGGAGTTTTGTCACCACCTGGTCAGTGTTCTGACCATCCAGGACACTGTCACCATCTATGTGATGTTTACATAGTGTTCAGTGGTGAAACTAATTCTACGGGAAGGGCTGCTGACCAAAAGGTTTTTGTCCATTTGAATACATTAGCAGACCATTAAAACATGAACTAATCATTTATACCTAAGTACAATTTGTACTTATACAAATGCTTTCGAACAGAATCCATGCAGTATTGTTTCCTAAAGACCTGTTTATTGGCAGTACATCGCCAATTGTACCATTATTGGCATTATATCAGATGGAGATATATTGGGAGAACCTTCAGATTTGTTCTTTCGCCTTTTGTCTGCAAGGGGCCCTGACCCTGTACCAGAAGATCCATCAGAGGGGTGAGTGTGTTCCTGACCAGCCAGCAGAAGCCCCGGAAAGGGAGCACAGACATTCCTCAATCCCCTAAACTTTCTGGTCATTTTGCAGGGGCTTCTCTCCCTGGCTACTGCCTCTCTCTTCCTATCCCATTCCAGCTTGCACCAAGGCACCCCTTCCCTTCTTTGGGGTCATAAGATCCCCCAGC